>JABUQX010065083.1:25000-33952 GCA_015478945.1 Trachelipus rathkii
TATATATATATATATATATATATAGTATATATATATTATATATATATATACTAGTATATAGATTCTAGCGCGACATGGCTAGCAATCAGGGTCCTTTGCTTGTTGCTTGTTGCTTGTAGAATCTTGGACCACAATTGGAAATCTTAAACATCCTAGAGACGACTTTGGAGAGCTCTTGAGATCCGAGTTCACGAGGGTTCAATTGAAATGCTAATCTCCACTGAGAATGGTGAAACCTTTCCTGAGAGGTATATAACTCAACAGAGTGGCATCCGGAACCATTGGCCCGAGAAATAGTTTTTTAAAAAAAGGGAGAAATAGTTTTCTAGGAGTAATCTATAAGATTAAGAGTTTTAGTGCTAGAAGGACAGAAGATCTGCAACTGACAGAAGCAAAAGGCATATACCCTGGATATGAATATAATTATATATATATATACTATAATTATTTATAATATATATATATATCATTTATATGATTACTCTTAATATATATATATATATATATACTAATATATATATATATATATACGTATATATATATATATATTATTATAATACTATATATATATAAATATATGATTGACTGATATATAATAATCATTTTTGTCTTACGCACGTATTATATTAATATTTAAGCATTAATGTTACTTCCAAGAAAATGATCGCTACTGAATAAGGATAAATCACAAACACATTATTCTCAATATATATTAGTGAATTATTATAATTATAATATAAGTACACGCATATAAGATTATATTAAGCAAATCTTAATAGCATTTAATATAATTATATTTGAATAGTAGCCATATATATATATACTATATAATATATACTATAAATTTTAAATTGGTTTGATTTTATTTCTAATCTGTATCACTCTTATATCTATATTACTACTATATCATTCTATATAAGTATATATATATATTACTACAATATATTATACTATATAATTATATGTTAATTATTCCGATTTTAAGCACCTAAGGTTTATAGTGCAAATAATTCCAAACATTCTAATATCACATATTATTGTATAATTATACTATCTCTATTGACTACTTCTATCGTCTCTCTTACTATATATCTCTCTATCTCATCTCTCTATACTTATATATAGTATTCATATACTATTAATATAATAATATGCTCATTCTTATACTCTGATCTCATCTATATATTACATATTCTTACTGATCTATATAATATATATATATAAATAAGTATATATATATAATATCATATATATCATATATAGCTACTTCTTTCCTTAGTATTATATTACACTATATACTAATATAATATTATATACTGGGAAGAAGCTCGCCATTCGCATTATATTAGATTCTTCTTTACTCAATGGTAATTGTTAAGTATAATTCAATATTACATTCAATTCTTAAGATTAATCTCATATCTTTCTCCCACGAGATCGTGAATTCACATTCTCAGGATTCAAAATACAAACAGGGCAGGTGACTCAAATAGTCATAAAATATAGCTCTCATTTTGTAAATATATTTACAGTTTATTGTATGTGTATTTAGGTTTCTATTCTGAAAATGATTCGTCCCTCTAGAATTGTTACATATACCGTGGTCTAATATTTTGAACATCTGTTAACCTTTGCTTAATTCTGGTTAACCGAAGTACACTTTTTGAAGTCTAATAAGATTACCCTTTTACTTTACATAATAGCAAAAAGAAAAAAATTTTTTTGTTTAAATGTATGACGAAATAATATGATAAGATAAACTTGTACATAATAGCTATAACAAAAGGACTAAATTCTAATTAATAACTAAGAGGAAAGGTTTTACCATAAAAGTTGCGATATTTTTATTATTTTCGAATTACGTATAGTTTTCATACATATTCTTAAGTCTATTCATGGGCGCAAATGGTTGGGGATAACGACTTTCTAAACATGAATCTATTCACTCACGTTCCTATGTGATCCAGTTTTACGTATTCTATAATACAATTTGATTTTCGATGCTGTAAATACTCCTTTTAAGTATTATAACACAGAAGAATAGCAACTGAAAAAAACTATCATCCTCCTTTAAGTAGACAGAGAGAAAATACAAAAGGTCGACAAATACTAATCCCCAAAGTATATTTCGTTGAAATTAGCTTTTATACAGAAATATATTCATAATCTAAATATGTTTTGGTGGCTTTTTACTCCTATTATAAATCAGATATACAATGAGCTTGAAATTTCTCTTATTATAAAATCGACTCATTCTAGCATGATATCGTTCATGTAAGTATATACTCTCTGCATTAAGTACTTAAATACAAATACTAGGTTAATTTGAATTGAATAAAGTATATCTATAGATATTGTCTTTTGAAAATAATTATCTGATATCAGGTGGAATGTATAATTATCTCTCGAAAAGAATTCGCTTTGATATCCATAGTATGTAGGATTCAAGTTAACACCGTTGGTACAAACTGTACAAGAAGTTATTCAGTTCGGTGTAAAACTTTACGTTTGCTGTTAACGCCTCTTCATTCTCATTTTATTATGCACAAACTTTGTAACTAACTATAAAGCCAAATTTGCTTATATGCCTTTAAAAGTTGCTAGTCGTCTTCCTGCAGAAAGATATTACAGGCATTCAGGAAGAACCATAATCAGTTCAGCCTTTCAAAAAATTACATAAGGTATCTAGTTTTAACTTGAATACATTAATTCCCGTTCACTATTATAAAAATTATCAACATTTATTTTATGATCGGATATATTAAGTACAGAAAGATACCTTAATTGGACGGATCTTCTTCACTCAATGCGACCGCAGTACCTTTTACAGAAAAGGATACATTTGCGAGAGCTTCGCTGCCTTGCCGTTTGAAAGAGAAGATATATATTTAATGATAAATAAACTAAATGCTGCTCGACCATAATATGTCACATTATCAATTTTTTATTGTATAAACCGTCTAGCTTAAGAGAGGCCGTTTCATATAAAATTTCTACTACTTCCTACACATTCTAAGACATGATTCAATGTAGGGAATCAATATTTGTAGGTGTGTAGCTCTTTTAGACACCATTATGTGAAAATAATCAATTCAAATAAGTCATAAAGTTGCATTCACGTCTTTGCTTCGAATAGGTGCCTACAATCTTGTAGCCGCGCCCTCGTGTACACACAATCCATACCTACCAACAATTCAATACAAGGCAGCGAAGAGAAATAGCGCCAAAGAAAAAAGAGACAAGGTACAATTTTTTTCTGTATTTAATAGCAGATTTGTAGCTATTTCATAGTCTAAACAGAACAATTTTAGACCTTATGCAACCTAGCATTCCATAATAGAAATACTTTTATGAAGAAGAGAAATCTTAGAGTCTAAGTGATAGAATTTATTCATCATATTGAAGAGAGAGATGAAGAGGAGGAGGAGCCGAAGGAGAGGAACAGAAGAGACGATTCTAGATAGAACAGGTATAAGAAATGCAAGAATGAGACTCGAGTATTGAGATAATCTGTGAGCCTCAATACTGCACCAGAAATTTATTAGAGCGACCCATGTTGTATATATTGTCCGAGATAGATAGTAAGATCAATCATTACAGAGTAGTTCATTACGACTATGTGCTATACTTGTTCTCGCGAGAGTAATGAGATGTAATATTCACATGCAGCAAACTATATTGATAGTGCTTTACAAGCAGATATGTGATCAAATGCATTCCTTTAAATGTGCTTCCGCCAAGTGCGATACTCACAGCAGCCGAGAGATTAGTCCATATTGCTTTGCGTGTAATTATTGAGAAGCTTCTATCCATTTTGCCTTTCTATTTGAGCAAAACTTGCTAGTGAGCATAAACTTTCTTTTCTTGGTACTGGAAGGAGAAGTATACTGCTTATTAAAACTAACTCGTTTTGTGTGAATATAAAAATTTGCGTTTCAAATTTCTTATCCACAAGAGTAGTTAACGAAGATTTGTACTGACTAGATTTGGTAATGATTATAGAGTTTCCAAGTGACGAGGTTTTCATTACATATTGCCTGCAGTCAGTCATATTAAACTTTATACACACATATACACTGCAGCCTTCATACAACCTGGACTATGTCAAACATAATCCCAAATTCCAAATAACTTACACCTTTCTCGATCAAGTGTTACCACGGTACCCAGGAAACTGTGTAAAAGAACCGTAAGGAGAGAGAGAGAGAGAGAGAGAGAGAGAAGAGCACGAGAGAGAGAAGACGGCTTTAAGAGACATCTAGAGAACGAGTCATGTAGGACAATAATCTAGAATTAGAAAGTAAGAACCGACTTTTCTTTCGTAGTCTTAGACACCGGACTGTGCTAGTGGACATGGTTCAGCGGGATCACTTATACTTTCACTCTCACTAAAGCTTTTAGTGTTTAAACTGGTATCTAAGAATTATTTATTTACAAAATCACTATACCCCGAGAAAGTACTTAAAATTGAATATTAATTTGATAAAGTTACCACATTCCTACGAATATATATCTATAATATATTATATATATATATATATTCAATTATATATACAACCTCCTGTATATTACTATACCTATTATAGATATATATAATATATACATATATTATATATATATATATAGTATATAGTCGGGATTGTAACACATAAATAATTTAATTTCTTTATACTTTAATATTTTGGCCTTTGCCTGTTTTTTCTTTTTATCTAAATAATAGCTATTTATCATTTTATTCATTATTAAATATTATATTATTATATTATTATTATTCTATATTATTATATTTCACTTTCTAATATTCATTATACTGTAAAACACCGACCTACTCCATTATTCAGCTATCCATTCAGTTATAAAATAAATTAGAATTAGAGAATGTATGTAGAATTATGTAAAGAATGATATGAATGTAGATTATACGAGTGAGATATATTAGTTTATATCTTATTATATTATTAATAGATATATTGATATGATTATGTATTAGGAAATTGGAATACAAGCTTCGATTGTTATTATAATTGATAATATTTATTTGAGTAATAGATTAATTATTATTATTATGATTATTAGTTATTTTATTTATTATGTTATTATTATATTATTATCGGCGGTAGTTAAGGTAATTTAATATTTCTGTAAATTTTACATCCTAAATAAATATAAAAAAGTAAAGATTAAAATTTATAAAATATTCTGAAAACGTAATAAAATTATTAAAATTTTTTCTTGACACGAATTTAATCACATACAAAAAATTTCACTTAAACACAATCCTTTCATAAAATAAGACAGGGCGAAAACCGACAACGTATGTTAATAGAATGGAAATACCGCTCCGAGATGTTTAAAAACATCCGATTCGTTTCTAGACTTAGGATATCAATTGGTAGATTTTGACTTTTTTTCTTATGTATTGGCATTATATTAAGAAATATTTTTTATTTTTTTATTTTTATTAATTTTTATAATTTTTAGTAGAATTAAATAGAAAACGGAAAATAAATTATAAAATTTTTCTAATGTTTCGCGTTACCTGCGGGGAGCACTGTGTGGAAGCTGTGCACCTCCAGGTTCAAAGGGCATAAAATTGTAACCACTGATACTAATCCATGATAGTTTCAAAAATTCTTGATAAATGTAAGAAGGTTATTTATAAGTCCTTCTCTAAGACGAATCAGAAAATAACCTACACCTAACTTAACTTACATACCTAACCTAAGATTTACTTCATGACCTAACAACTAACATAACCATAAACCTAACCTCCTATCTAACGTACCTAAGTATACCTACTAACATCCAATAATCTTGCCCTCACCACCTAAGCTTAGCTAACAACCTAACCTAAGCCTAACCTAATAATTTTTTTACTGTCGTGTCGACCATATGAACGCTGTCAACCATTTTCCCACTGCAACCATTTGTACTAGTCCCCATTGTTAATTCCTGTTCTAATATACACAAAATTGGAGATAATTTACTCGCAAAAGAGTTTTCGATAACCAAAAGTAAAAAAATTGAAAGTGAATGTTGGGTAAACTAAAATATTCACAAGATTTATGTTAAATTTTAACCATTTATATTTTAATAAGTTTTGTTAAGAAACAAATAAGATCTAAAGAAAAACTTTCCTATTGTTTGCAATATATATTTATATATATATATATACTACTATATATATTATAGTATTAATTATATATATATTATATATATTCATATATATATTATATATATATATATATATAATATATATATATATTATAATAGTTTTATAGTTAATTTATTTATATTTATATACGCTTCTATAATTTACTATAGTTTAGAGATTGAAAATCAAAAGCTGTTATTTGTATACACTTAAAATAATGATAGAATTTAGTACAACCCAACAGTAATAATTTATTCTATTCAGAGTTATTACAGGTTGATAATAATACTACAAATAAAAAATTAATGTATAATAAAACAATTATAAATGTATGATAAAAACATAAGACAAATAATGTATAATCAATAATAATATAATACAAGATTAATTATTTTATGAATTAAATATGTTTGATTGAGAATGGTTATAGTAATTAACAATACATAAGAATAAATATAGAATTTTTCATCAATTATTATTATTAATTATTACTTTATATTATTATTTTATTTATATTATTATTATATATATATTATTTTTCAAATTTATCGTTAATGTTATAACTCTCATATGATTTATTTAATGAATATTGTTATGTTTCGAAACCCTATTATTATTATTATATTATTTTTATTATTATTTTATTATTTTATTATTTTATTATTAATATATTATTATTAGTGTAGTAGTAGTCAGTAGTATAGTAGTAGTAGTAGTAGAGTAGTTAGTAGTAGTATGTAGTAGTGATAGAATTGGTAGTAATTAGTTAGAAGTGGTAGTTTGAATAGTACACAGTGTTAATGTGAATAAAAGTTGTTTAATATAGTAAATTTGTGAAGCGTCTGCTTTACAAGATTTGGCTATAAATTGTAATTATTAGAACTTTATTATTTATTATTATTAATTTATTTATTTATAAAGAATTAATTATCCTTATATAACTTAAAAGCCTCCTATTTTCCTATTATTATTTATATTATATTATTATTATATTATTTTATTAGTAATATTTATTATTTATTATTAATATTATTATA
Organism: Trachelipus rathkii; assembly: GCA_015478945.1. Taxonomy (NCBI): domain Eukaryota; kingdom Metazoa; phylum Arthropoda; class Malacostraca; order Isopoda; family Trachelipodidae; genus Trachelipus; species Trachelipus rathkii. Next base: position 32,192 of record JABUQX010065083.1, read on the forward strand.
TTATTTTATTATTATTACTATATTGTTATTATTATTATTCAAACATATAATAATATATATATCTATATAATATAATTTATATATATTATATATATATATATATATTATATATAATATATAATATATATATATATATATATATATATTATATAAAATATATATATCATACTGAAGATAAATTGGTTGTTAATCAGACGAAGAGATTAATTTCTATTTTGTAATATTAAATTATATATATATGTTAATAAACTTTTTAAAAAACCCTTTGTAAGAATAACTAAACTAACTTATAGTTATTTCTCAGCAGTACGAGTTATAAATATCCATTGTTATTTATAATAATATATTACAATTAATATATATATATTATATTAATAATATATTATATATATTATATATCTATATTTATATTATATATTTATATACTAATATATATTTATCTACATATAACAAAATATTATATATTAATTATATATTAATATATATAATATATGATATATATACTATATATAATTTTTAGTATAGAACCATTCCTTACAAGAAAAGTTTTCATAACATAGAAAATGAGACAAATGCATCAACTTTTAATATTTTACAATAAATAAATTTAGTTTCTGACATTAAACCTACATTCTATAAATTTTTCTTTGTTATTATTATTATCTGATTATTTATTATTTTATTATTATTTATTATTATTATTATATATTATCTATTATAATTATTAAATTTATATATTAATTAATATCATTATTATTATTATTCATTCTTTTTTTTATACTATTATATTATATATTTATATTGCCATCGAAGTTAACTGAAATTTACTTCTTTAATACTCATTTTCTGAGAGTTAATATTTCTAATAGATGTTATTTTCACACATAATATTTTAAGACTACCGTATTTCAATTAAAAAAATTAATAATTATTTAGTGTTAGAATTATTTTACAATGTCTTGCTATACTTGCCATATATTCAGTATCAAACCATATCGCTTCTAAATTTCTTCTTACCTGCCTCCTCACTTTTTATCTTAATGTATGTATTATGTCGACACGATTATATATCCTGGTTACTGTATAATTCATAAACTGGTGTTGTTAATATGTGTTTAATAACTTAATATCTTTATTTTTTACGATCTCTTTCTATATATTTACTGTGCATTATTGTTCTATCTATTCTATCTAAGTGTTCATTCAATTCATCATATAATCTACTATATCCAATACTATTATATTGAAGTCAAATAATTACAGTTGGTTTCAATCTGGTAACTCTACTAACAAGTCAATGATCTGCTGGTATAACTCTATCCATATAGTCCCTGCTGTTTTATCGTGAGGCTACTTACTCAATATGGTGGAAAGGGGTAACCAATTAGCAAATTGTACGAATTAAATAGTAATTAGAAGTTTTTTTTCAAATGGTATAGATATGGCTATTCGTATATCATATTTGTCATATTTTATTCTTTTAAACAATTAAATCGTCCAGTATATTACTATTTATAGTGTGTCTTCTTTACAAAATTCATATCAAATGTTAATACCAAAAATTGATCAGCTGGGGCGTTCATTATCATAATAAGAGAGTGTAATATAATATATACATAAAAATCACCAATATTACCATTATTGAAAATAATATATGCTAAACTCACATGATAAATAAGGATGAAATATTCCTTAAGTTAGAGAGGAGAAGCAGAATGCTTAGTCATTAGAAATTAAAGTATATTATAAGAGGGATTCTAT
>JABUQX010065084.1:0-45000 GCA_015478945.1 Trachelipus rathkii
CAAACTATGTAATAAGGTTTATAAAGGCGCCCGCTTATATGTTTAAGGTCGTTTGATCTTAGGAACCTCTCCCATTAATGGGGTTCCATTGTTAATTGAAAAAAGAGCACAGAGTTGCAAAAAACATTGAGTAAGGAGGGAAAGAATGAAGAGGGAAAGAATGGAGAAGGAGTCTGACTCAGAGGAGTTAGGAGTTTGACAGCTTGCACAGTTGTGCTTCCGGTTGCTGGTGCCGAGTTATTTTAAATAATATTCTCTGCTCATAAAAAACATCTTAGTTTAATGAATAATTGATTTACTTGTGGTTTTTTATAAGAATTCGAAAATAATATAAATTTTCATAACCTAATTCAGTAAGAAAATAGAATAAATAAATTAAATAAATTAAATAATTAAATAAAAGTTTCTTATTCTTTTTTAATGTTATATAACTTACGAAATTTAAACGTTTTTAATACCTAATTAAAAGCAGTTTAAATCAATCTAAATCTTACTCCTATATCTCAGCCTAGGCATCTCCACCTCTGGCCACTCATGTTCCATCTCTTGTGATCTAATTGATATCTATTGTTTAATGAGAACGGATTCACCAGATTTCGAGTACTATTTTGTAACAGTTTGAAAAGGATTTAACGATGCAATAAATCAGGTTCTTAATCATACAAGGCAATCAATTGCCTCCTACTACATGGCTGATATTGACGTAACCAAAGTTTTTATCTTCGAGTATTAAGCTGGTACTTAGCAAATCATATGGCATCAGCTATGTAAATGTATTGATTTATTGCCAACAACGGGAGAAACTTAGTACTCATCTTAGGCAACGATAGCATCACAATTGGCTATAAAAATATATCACAAACTTGGATCCGAGCAAAACTTAGACAACTCGCGTAATAGATTAGTAACCTTAATCACTCCATAATCATCATAAAAACACCGGTGAATTATTATCACTTTGTAAAAGCGTTTAGTCTCTAAAGTACTTTTTCCATTAAGCTAGCTCAATGTTCCTTGATTTGTGACATTAACATGTTGATTACGTAACTTACGGTAAAACTTTACCATATATTATTTTAGTTGTGTGTTGTGTTTTGAGTTTGACGATTGTCGGTTGCCCAATATATGATCCAAATAAACAGACCAATCTAGTTTACTCTCACATTCGATAACAACAAGTTTTACCATTTTTAAAATCTAACTATGTAGCATTCCAACATGACACTAAGAATATATATGGATTTTACAAAGGTCCATATAGAGCTCACTACATCTATTTATTTCTTACAGTCCCCATAGATAAATAATTAAGTGGCTTTAACTCTTAACCAATGAGGACTATACCTACCACTTAAACCACAGACCTAGAAACATTTTAAAAATACCTTTTGTGCTTGGATAAAGGATCAAATATCAATTGACGTTCATAAATATTTGTCTTGTGTGCTACAGTCATAGCGCTAGGAAGAATAACTGTCGCTAGAAATATAAATAGAAAAATGTTAGAACGTCACAGACGGCAGCTAAACGGAGCTCACAATCGAATAGAGAGACAGCCAGCAGCGCCAACACATCGTTATACAACAACAAAGCGTACATATAGGAATCGGATTCAGTATAAATATATTCTGGATTGGTGGCATATAATAATATAATTTTGCGCCTACAACAAGAACATTATTAAATAAACTTTAAGATAAACATTCAATTAACATATGAAGTTTTCTTAGGAATATGATATTAATTTTCAATGCTAACCTTCTAAGGAATAACTTCTTTAGACTTTCTGTTATAAATTGAGAGCAAAAGTGATGCATACTCATGGGTTTTCTCCACGAAGATTCAAACAACGCCATCCGTAGTGAGAGGGGTGTAAGCAATAATATTACAACTTGCCGCACAATAAACATTTTTCGCTGCAATTATCTCTCGGCATTCTAACAGCAACTCACTCGCTCCGCCAAGACAGAGAAGGTTAACGCAAACTGTAATCCTGGTTGAATAGTTACCTCCTAAAAGCTTTATTTTCTGGACATGGTGGATTTTGCCATATAGTACGTGGAAGTTATTTATCCTGATGACCATACTGTGTGATTTGGATGAAAAGTTGTAGTAATTACAGTTCACATGAGCATCCATCCGATGAGAATTATTTAAGTTCTCGAGATGAATAGGCAAAACTTTAAGATGAGACTGTTTAAAGTCGTTTATATTTTGCCTGTAAACAATGCATAGTTTATTAATAATTTTGGCAGATGTCTGAACAGTTGAACCGTAATACAGCGGTACGCGAAAATGAATGTGACAAGGCCATACATTGAGGTTTATCGGAAGTAGTTGGACTTCACCCCCATGCAAATTACTATCCTCCTACGGAAACATTATTAGAATGCAATATGGTTACACGCTATGGACTGACTATTCTCATTATTAGCCAGCTCATGCGATACCGTATAACCTCTTGTCATTTATTCAAAGAGAGCGAATAGTCTAATAGATTGTACACTTAAACCATAAGAGGGAACCTTATCTCAAGCATAATCGAAGGCATTGTCTCGTTAAATCTGGGAGGAATAATTCATAAGAATTTTCAATCCTGATTTTATGATTAAAGGTTATATTTAATATTATTACTTTTGCTTACGCTCAATTGGAAACACAGTGTAAATATACCTTGTTTCATCCTCGTTATTAGCGAAAAAATGTATTAATGACACTTTATCAACTCAGAAAATAACGGAAGGTATTACAAGATCCTCGTGAAGAGAGGAAGCATCCATAAGGAAGACTCTTCGCGATACGATACGTAGTTTATGAGCATCATTTGGATAAAGTCTTAATTAACTAACACATAAACGACACTTAACTTTTGTCTCTGAACTTGAGCCTCTCGAAGTTCGGTTATGCTATGAGAAATCATATTTCTCTCTTCTTTATTATCAAGGTAATGAAATTCTATCTCTTTTCAAGCTAATGCGCAGGAAGAGTTAGTAAACATACAGATTACGGACACGATTATGAACCATCATCCAAGTTCAAAGAAGCCGGGTATATATCTCGAGGTTGCTCCTCCGATCTGTATTGGGTTGATTGTGTGGTTGAATGTGTGATGCTTGTGGACTGTTCTTAGTAATATGGACGGTTTGGTAGTTAGTGTTGCTGTTTATGTTTGCTGGTGTGTGTGTAGATTGGAGGAATGGTTTTCCTGTTGTATAGTGATTAGTCAGACGTCTACTATTTATCTTAGCGAACATTGAATTAATTATCTATACTGATCAATCGAATATTACTTCCTAGGGCTTATAATAAGCATTTCAACTTTCAATAAAGCAATAAAACTGAGTGTAACGCACCTGAATGCAAACTCACCCAAGTGAATGGCAAGTTTTAGAAAATACAAAGCAGACAAACCTTGACACCCTCATTAAATGGCACGAATAATAAGGAACTGCTATCATTATATTAAGTTCACAATACTGGCACAAATAGTAAGAACTAACAATTACAAAGCAAAGAATACCTAGGTCACATGTTCTTATATCAAAAGCATGATCTCTCTAAGCACTCCATCCACTACTAATTTTTGTTATATTGAGAACTTATCCTTGTTATAGGAAAAACACCACTCCTTCAAAGCTAAAACATATATCCAATATCGCGATACATGAAAATGAATTCTAGGATGATGCTATAAAATTATTTTATAAAGTTATAATATATAACAATAGCTATTAATAATTTTTTTGATATATCGAAACACTGGTTAGAAATACTAGAGAAAAACTTGATAGAATCATACAGAGGTGATTTTGTATCAGCACTTGTCTTTATAGACTTGGGAGTGAGTATTTACAGTAGATATATAACTCATAATTTCACTAGACTGTACTCGATAGGATGATATTACATGATAATAGAATCATTGTGGAAGAAGCTCTAACGGACAAAACCTAACAGATTAATTACAACAAACACGTTAACTAAGGCTACAGCGCTATTAATCTTCACTCTTTCATAGCGATCGGTACAGTTAACAACTCGCCCTCTTAATGTAATATCATATAGTTAAACAAACATAAATCGTGGCATCTCCATTCTTCTTAGAAACAGCATTTTTATTAGCGTTTATTTAGTACATGACATTTAAAGTAAATATTTAAACAGGGGATTTATCGAGTTGGGAATCATATGTCCAATTATGCATATAGACCAGCTCACTTGTGAAGTAATTCGTGAAACGTATAATTCAGTTTTTATCCAAAAGACATAACAACTCAAAAATGTTTCTTTAAAGTATACTTTAATATTCCAGATATTTGAACTCCATGTAACCATCCATATTGAGTTTCTACGCATCTCAATACCGTTATAAAATCACACCAACATATGTTGTATATGACGGACTAGTGTTTAATATTAAGGGACTATTGCTTGCCAACCCCGCTAATACATGACCTCCCAAAGACACCAGGATGCGCGGAGCACCATTCTACATCGTAGATATCCAATACCAAGACTTCTCTTTTAGAAACGTTTCAAAGTTCTGATCGGTGTCACCAAAATTCCCTGAGCTTTAATTTAAGGTACAGATAATACTCTTTATGTTATGAAGGGGGGCAGAGGCTTATTCAGGCACTTCCGGTGTGGGTCCCGGAGTACCAGAGGTGATGTAAGCGTTTAGTAAGTACTAGCTCAGGTTAGTGGCCGCATACGGGTCATCCTTTCCAAATTTTCAAACCTTTTGATATCGAGGATTGAGCATGGCCCTCTTAACCTATGTATGTTATTGTTATATTGAATCTCCTGCATTAACACGGATGCGAAGAAGAAACCACGTTGGAATCCGAAATAATAATTACTACATAATTAATTATATAATATATAAATAATTAAATATATTGAATGTATTAATACATAATATATTTAATTTCATAATATTAAAACATACATATACTCGGTGATTGAAGCTGATAGGGCGGTAAAACCGCAGCGAGTAGCCTCGATTAGTCTGAACCATAAACCAGCGCCCGGTTATGTCCGGTTCAGCCGGAGCCGGTAGCCGCCCAGTCGGAGTCGGCCAGCCGGAAGCCTGGGGGAGCCGGGAGGTCCAGTCAAAGTCGGAGCACAACACACCTCGGTAAATGTGTGATCACTCTGCGTGAATCAATCATAGCCATGATTCGAGCCTTTTAATGAATAATGAATATAATAAATAATGCTGCTTTTACTCGTCTCGCGCTAGCTCGCTCGCCCTCGATGTATGTTTGCTCGGCTCATAAACAGACGATGCTCGCGCGGATGTTTGATTCCTCAAAGAGTAAAATGGTCGGCTCGACTTCCCTAACGCTCGTTAGGGACCTGGAGACATAACCTCAGCCCTTGCATGCATCAGAAGCAACAAGAGAAGAGAGCGTCGCCAAAGCGCGTAATCTTCACGGTGCGGCACGTCCTTGCCCATTCGGGGGTGAGCGCCCTCACCTCATACTTACATTTTCCTACAGATCTTTATTATTTTACACGGACTTACACAATATAGTATTCCCAATTATATATGATAGTTAAGGTATTTACGGAAGTTATACTCGAGGACTGACCCTAATCTCTTATTTCCTTTTTTTTAGTATCCCTGAAAGTGGCGTGCGTCACCAGTGTGATCAGACACCCTGCTTTAGCGAGTCTCAACATACTACTAACTTATATATTATATAAATATATATATTAATTAATAATGATATATATATATATATATATATATACTATAGTTTAATATATATATATATTATATTAATATAGTATATTATTAATAATATATTTATTAAATAATAGTTTAATTAATATATTAATTATATTAATATTATATATATTAATTATAGTATATATTAATAATATTATATATTAATTTATATAAGTTAAAATTTATTATTTATTTAAATATATATATATATATATAATATATATATTATATATATAAGTATTAATATAATATATATTATATTTATATATTATATATATATATATATATTGAATATATTAAAATATATTATATATTTTAAAATATATAATAATATATATCAAAATTTATTGAAACCACGGAGGGGGCAGCGCCCGGGCCCCGGCCCCGGAGCCCCCAGGTCACACATACCGTGTAATACTCACCTCTATTGCTATCGTTTCGCCTCATCGGTGAATTGGCCCCTACTCCTCTGCAGCTCCTCGACCTTACTCTCCAGGGTGTTTCGAATCGCTTCATCCTGAAGCATGAGCTTTATATAATTTATGTCTATTAAACATTTGATAACTTAGGAAATGAATTAAAATATGTTGCGTTGTAAGTAACTATTATAAGTATTTGATAACCGGTGTTAAAATCTCATGTTTTGAGTTGTGTCGTTATTAAAATAAAGATGCGTCATATCTCTATTCATTAAACAACTATTAAGGAGCAATTGATATAAAAATTAAGTCTACAATTCATTGTTGCAAAATTGAAATCATACTTAAATTAGGAATAAATGTTAAATGAAAAGAAGGGGTAAAATTGCCCAGTACGTAACTGATATTGTCGCTCGTATGACCACATTTCTTAGCACCGCATCGCAACAGCCGTCATATCATTCTATAACCACAAAGCACGCGCTCCAGAAGAAGAAGAAGAATGATAAAGAAAGAAGAAAGACTTTAAAAGAATAGAAGAAGAATAGAAGAAGATTGAAGCAAGAGAAGTTAATCGAAGAAGAAGAAGAAAAAAAAAATGAAAGTAGCATCGCACCCTAGTGCACTGCATTCGGAAGTCGAAATTTTTACACAAAAAATGCACCGCACCGAACCACCCGACATGTTTCACACTTATCACACTGCTTCTCGAGCAGCAGAGAGCGAGGGTACAGTTCGGAAATGATATTTGGGACCGTTTGAATATATTAATTTGAGGTCCAGAAATTTTCATGTCGACTTGTCCATTTTAACTGGATTTGAATTTGTCTGTCAGGTTCCTATATGCTGTACAAACCGTTTTTAGCTTAAGATATTTACGACAAAATAAATTTACTTGCGAAAAATAAGGTATAAATCTACAAAGACCAAGTCAATTCTAATTTATATAATTTTAGTAACCACTATATATATATTATATATTATATATTCTATATATTTAATATCGAATCTTTTAACTTATTTTGTATTCTTCTACTTTGAATAATAGTATATATATATATATATGATTATTTTACTACTATCTAACTATATATTATGTAGTAATATTCCTTTCATATTTAGGCTATACTTTAGTGAGCTTGGTATGCGTTGATAATAGCTAATTATAATATAGATAAGTATAATCTTGCAAATAGTGATGCTAATTATAATATATTTAGTAGGGTATGAAGCATCATATAACCTATTATGTATATAGTTTAATTACTATTATAGCTAGTATATTTTATCTCACAGTAACTTATATAATATGAGTTCATAATAGTAGGATGATAGTGGTAGTATAATTATAATATATAATAATAGGAATAGGCCAATATGAGTGGATCGCTGTTGGTTTATTATTTATGTTTTGATCAAGAATTATGTTCCGTAGGGTTGCAGTCATCTCTTAAAGTTTTAACATACACTAAATTACGTATTACTTTAAATATTTGAATCATGTTAAACACATTTTATATTATAAAAATAAAACTTTCCGTGCCTTTTCACCCTTTTCATTATACTTCTGCACACATCGTAATTTCGGTGATAAAAAGTTTCGTGAAGTTTCTTCTTAAAATTGGTAGTTGGTTCTAATAAGGACAGGTTTTGCTAGTTGGATTGGTGACATCTGCAATAATCCTGTATTTTGCACAATGTATTCGGGGTTATATTGCAGATATAAGTCTTCTAGGGCCTTGCTATATACCGCCTCTGGCGAAGTTGAATAGAGCCTACAGAAGGAGTGATTCGTGGTCAACATTTTTCTTTTAATACTATCCTTGTATGGTGAAACATAGGCAGATAGCGATACAAATTAAGTTAGTGGGAATAAAAAGGCAAAAACTGAAAGGAGTCATGTCAATGTAGTCTACAACCTTACAAAAAACTAACATTAATAAAAGTTCGTATAAACCTTTTCCCTATGCTAGTGAAGACATGGTTAATTGCAGATGAATCCTATCTACAAAAGCTGCTTATAAAACCACCTACCAATTAAAGAAGAAACTTCAAGAAACCTTTATCCCGAATACATTTTGCATTGTGTGAGATCATCTGAAAGAGTGTTAAAATGACGAAAATCTAATAACGTGATTTTTATATAGATATGAGTTTGTAATAATTTTAAAAAAGGTTTTTATATGAATAAGGTATAATAGTTGTTTTAATTAAATGAGTGACAGCTTTAACACCTTTGAAAAGCAAAACATTAGGGTTCATCAAAATTCATATAGATATATATATATATAATATTAATACTTATATACTAATATATATACATATATATATTGAGGTTTTCATAATATAAATTTAAATATATTTTAATAATATAATTTTCATAATAATCTATAATAAGAATGTTCTTAAAATATAATATAATATATTTGCTAAGTGTTATTCGTGGACTGACACGTGTCGCGTCGAACAGTACACTAGAACCGGTGATTGTGATAGAAAGTTGGTGCTCTCATAGGGGATGAGGAACCATATATTCCAATTTTATTACATCTTAAAGTAAATTGATATGATGAAATGGAGAGGAATAATAGTACACACACTATTAGTTTTACGGTTTACTTGGCAGAACTTGCAACAGTGGAGCCTCGAGCGAGATTTCAATACTGCGGAGCTCTTCTGCTACGATGGCTCATAGTTGTTCATTATGTATTATAATTGGTTAGTTCTGTGTCGGCGTCAGGCTTTTGAATGAGAGATCAAGAAAGAGATGCTCATGTTTATGCCTCAGTAGTAATGGCTCGATTTTGAGCCATGTGTTTTACGCATTTATATAATCTGAATGGTAGGAGTGAAATCGCATAGTTGAAAAATTGAAATTGTTGGATAATTTAATTATTATATCCATTTGATGGGGATATACACCAAGAAGGTTAGATTAAGGGTAGGGGGTGTAGAGAAAGGGTTTGAGCCTGGGTTTGCTGATTTTACTGAATAAGTGTAACAGAGAAGTGTAGATTGTTTGCACGACTGAATGGTATTGAATGATAGTTGGGTTCCTCGCTTGGGCGTAATCTTGCCAGAAAGTTTGTATTAGGTTCTGGGTAAGAAGTGTTTGGCACGGGTGTGTAAAAGGGATTAGGAATAGTAAATTCTCATATAAGATATAGTCAATTGATGCGTGATGGTGAGAGATTTGAGAGTTTTATCCGCTCAGTGTGAGTCATGTTGAGGTGAGGAAGTGCAACATGGAACAGCATGCGTGGCCTTTTTAAATTTATAGAATATGCTGGGTCATGAAAAGCAGGATCGAGATGATGTAATGTAATTGTAGTAGAAGAAAGTTATGTGTGGTGAGTGGTGATATGGTGTGGATGGTGCAATTATAATCTTATGAGAGAATTGAGCAAGAGGCGGACTAAGTGTTGGAGTGCGCTAGCAGTTCCGCTTAATAACGAACGTATGTTCTGTTTACCTAGATGCTAAATGTAAATTATCCAGATAGCTAGTATGAACTAATAGTTTATATGGATATAAGAATCTGCGAATTATTGGCTGGATTAGAAGTATACTCGATAATGAGTTAGACGGCATTACTTCCATAGTGGTATAAATCTACTCGTTTGGACGTATTTTGGTATGAAAAAAAATTGATGATATCTCGAGAAAATAAGCTTGTTAAGCGCGCTTGTGCTGTGGTGTGAAGACAGATCTGTGTGAAAAACAAATAATATATTAGTGAATGGTAATTACAGAATGGCGTAGAGCATGTGTACACAAACAGTGTAACTGACTGGATGAGTGGAAAGATACTGGTATTGGGAGATTAAGTTTATGTTATTAGAAGCTGTATGGAATACGAATACATAAGGGGGGGGGCAGAAGATAAATGTTGGAGAGTAAAGAATTAGAGTTTATCATATAGAAAACAGAATATTTTGCGGATACAGATGAACATTTACAGCCACTTACTGACAAAGGATCACCATTAATTTAACTAATATACAGTTTTATATATACTTTATAACTGATATATATATAGTAATATATACTGTATATTAAACTTATATATTATCATATAAATTAAATATAATTATTAATATAATATATCACTATTATATACTTGCATACAGACTATAATATAGTAGTGATCAGCTACCGCATATAGGCTTATCTTGAATTGGTAAATAATCTTTATATTATTGTTATGAGATCGGAGAACTGCGAGCTCTGAGCATGGAGGGACGACAGAACTATATATAGAATCAACTCTCTAAATTAATTTGAATAATGAAGTTAGAGTAGAGTCTCTTTTATCGGAGAGATTCTAGGCAAGGGTTAGTGTGTAAAAGCATTTGGCTTGATAAGTAAAATGCTAGAAAAAGTAGTAATTGTTATGGTTGTGAATGAGGATTGTCCTCAGTGTGATAGTGAAGTTATGTATGGAGGGTGAGCAGCTGGAGCAAGTGTCTGTCTACGCTTTAAAATATATAAGATTAGAAGGAGTAATATATGGAAGTAGAGAAAAGTGAGATAGCGGGATGAGGCAGAGATGATAGAACTGTCATGGAATTTTATTGTTTCAAAGTGGCATAGGAACGGGTGGACTCGATGCAAATATAATACGATATTTTTGATTTAGTGAGAATGTAAAAGAGAGACTAATGTCTTTGAGGTGCGGTCGGTGAGAGTACTTACATGAGAGGAGTAATTATCGCTCTGTTAACGCATCACATGTTTGTCTAATTTAGTTCTATAAAATGGCTTAGATGAAACTCTGGGCTCTCGAGAAAGATAAGAAGTAATAGATCTACGTATAGGTCTACTCAATGTTGATCTAGATAAGACTGCGCCAATGCTTAGGGAGCGTGCTATATCCGGTCTCGTCTCTTAGTTAAGTTAATAGATTAAATGAAAGGAAAAACTATGAATTGTAGGTGTAGGAGGGGATTGTGAAGGAGGAATGGATCACGGTAGATATTACCCCACATTCAACCTGTTAATAAAGTAGCTGTTAATTGTGTTGGTGTGAAGAAAAGGGTAAATGACAGGAGAATAAATGAAAGTATATTGAGATTGGTTTTGTCATGTGGATGGATTGGAGAGTAGTCGGTTGGTTAAGCGGATGTATAGTGGCGATGTGTTGGGAAATCGACCGACTGGGAGACGAAGAAAAAGTCAATTGAGAGAGTGTCTGAAGGACAGAAATATGAGTTTGGCAGAGCGAGAATAAAAGGTGCATTATTAGGAGTGAATGGCGGGTACGGGTTTTGTGAGGGGTACGGTTGTGGTCCACCTGGGGCCAAGGGATGAACCTTACATTGCCGATTATATAGTTAGAGTCCGTCGCGGTTCCCGTGAAGCTCTAGGGTGGATTTTCTGTCTGCGACCGAGTTCTCGACTAATTTATCAGATACAGAGGGGCGGTTAGGACTCGGGCTTTCTTTTCGATTTTTGCCATATTCTTCCTACTCCTTTTCTTTTCCGATGCATGTAACGCGCACCTTAACTCAGTCTTGGGGAAAGAAGATGTACTCATATAAGCTATACTATATATATATATACCTATATATATTTATATATATAATATATATACTATATATATAACATATATATATATATATATAATATATATATATACATATATTACTCATCATTTATCATCCGTGGCGGCTTATTGAGGGTAGGCAGGAGTAGGGCAAACGCACCTACTTTTCGATCTCTTATTCTGAATGTGAGCTGTTAACATATGAATAACATTTAAAGGTCGTGACATAGGTCATAGTGAAGGTAATGACTTATGTATAATATACTGTGTGATAAATACTGATGCATACCTAGGTAATAGCTATTCCCTCCCCAAATTACCCCTATACTAATACGATATATAAAATTAATATATCCAGAATATACTTAATATAAAATCACCAACCCTATATAAAATTATTATAAAATACAAAATATTATGGTAATGTGATATGATTCCGTTCGAAGGCTAGCTTTATAGATAGCCTGGCAATCAAGTCTTCTACATCGATTCTACTTGTATTTAAAATAGTAGCGTAGTCGAAGGGGCAATAGTACTTCTACGGAGTCAAAAAAATTATTCCTTAATTCTCCTAAGGCACCTAGGACAACTTTAAAGAGTTTTTCTTGGAGTAAGAACTAGCTTTCATTTCCTTTTGTTAATATTCATATTTCCAAAATTTCGTTGTCATAGAGAAAATACATAATAAAAAACTTTTTTAATAACAGAAATTTCCAAGAATTAAATAATTAATAATTTATCGTAACTTGATCATCCTGAACAGTTACCGAACTTATTTAACTGATAATATTCCATTTTAAGAATCATTGACTCAACCAGTGTCTGTGTGAAAACGCGCCTTGAGTCAGACTCTTCCATTTCATTGATGTAATTAAGGAATGATTTTGTTGTGAGTTGTAGAGTTCCAGTAAATAAATACGCTTCTTTCACATATAATATTTGGGAATATATATGATAATTTATTACTGATGTTTTTTGTGTGATTTTATAAGTATGAGTCGGTTATTTATATCTAACAATACAGGGATATTGGAATCATATTTCGACTTAAGTTTCATTAAAAGTATACTAAAATTCAAAATTTCGGAAGTGTTGTAGGGCCGTATTGAAAAATATCAATGTTAGAATATGGGAAGATATTACAGTGGGTGATTCAATATCAGTGGAAAACCATTCATTCTCTCCTTCGCAATTGTCGCTCCGAATGATTATATATAAGTTAATATATATATATATATAATATAAATAAAAGGATAATAATAATATATACTAGAAAATAAATAGAAAAATATAAATGTATTAAAAAGTAACTATAGATAATAATTCTATATAAAGTTGATTTTACATTTTCCTGTTAAGTTTAAATTAGTTGTTTATATGATATATTATCATATGTTTTATTATAATAATAAATGTAAGTAATGAATAGTATTTATTTAATAGTCATATATTTAAATATCATATATATATATATAATATAATATATATATATAAGGTATATTAATAGTACTCTATATATATATATATATATTGATATATTATATAAAATAGAGGGTTGTGTAATATATTAATTAATATAAAGTATTATATGATTCATTGGTCTCGGCATCGTGGATACCTCTACGAAAGTCAAATAGAGTTGGATGGTCATATTCTAGCTCTAGGGGCATTAATAACCTCCTATAATTTACTATATTATACACATTAATTTCTAGGGTAATATTTATTATTAATTTAATTTTTATTTATATGTAATAATATATGTATTTAATTAGTATATATATATATATATATATAAGTATTGATATTATTAAATTATAGTATATTAATATATATTATACTATATATATATATATATATTATTATAAATATATATATATATATTATATAATAATATTATATTATATATATATAAAAGGCCCTAAAGCCTCATGTTAGAATTAGCGTAAGAAAATCCATATTATCTCAAATAAATACTACAGTAGCTACAAGGAAAAGCGTAAATACAATTGGTGGATCATGGAATAAAATAAATTTATCTCTAGCCGAGGAAACTGATAAATAAAAAAAAAATAAAATAAATATAATAAATAAATTAAAATTAATAATTAAATCAATTTCAAAAAATAACAATAGCTACAGGGAAAAGGAGTAAATTTTTGGAATTTGGAATCCTTATAAAAATTTGGTTAGGAAAATGAAAAAAAAATTAAATAAAAATGAACATAAAATATATTGTTCACTATTATTTTTTAGGGGGGGTAGAAGCTATCAGATGACGGCGGGACATAGTATATTACTATATATTTGTAAAAGGTATATTACATCGACAATGTTAGGGGAGCTCAGAAGATGTGAAGGCCGAGAGACACGACTTCCTTGACCATCTCGTGTGCGGTATATACCTTGGGGTATTCTTTAGTAATAATAAATAAATTTTACTTGGTGTCTACATGCAATACACTAATTAAGCTAATAAACCATGAGTGCTAAATTATTAATTATGTCACAATATCAATATCAATGAATCTAATAATTTCATTTAATTTTCACTGACTTTTTAGTAAATTACTTTCAGTATGGGCATGAGGGCAGGGATAATAATAAAAATAATACCTATTTCCCTTAGCAGCTGATTGATGAATTATTTGAGATGTGGTTTTTTTTTGGTTTACATTTTCCGCACTTAAAATATGTACCAGCATACCAGGAGCAATGATATATTCCTCTTCCCGGTAGCTGTTGTAGTTTATTGAGACGGAAAACTTCTTGCTCCAAAGAGGCGCTGACCATAATAAATATATGAGTAATATATAAATTATGTAGATATAATATATAATATATTAGATATATATATAGTATGATAGCTATATATTAGTATATATATAATATATATATATGTAATAGAAAGTTATACTGAGAATATATATAAATAATATATTAAATAATAATAAAAATGATAAAATTAATAGTATTAAGTAATAGGTATAAATATATTTAAGCCCAGCTTTGGAAATCCAGCCTTTTTTACCCCCTACCCTCGTATATAGTATATAATAATATATTATAACTCAATTATTAATTAGATTAAGGGATATATACTTACGTCGCAGTTCATGAAATCCACCCTTATAAAAGGCTTCTAATTGAGTGATATCTAGGGCGGATAACTCTACATATATACTATTATATGAGTAGTGTATATAATATCGTACAATAGTAGATAAGTGTTCTAATTAATCCTTAGTACTCATACTAGAGTAGTGAGCTCCATACTATCACTATTTAACTCCCACTTTCACTATAACAAATTCTTCTCTCTCTTCAGATATTTTCCATGATTTCAGAGTATTAACATCATAATGTTTACTGATTAATCATTTCACTTACTATACAATATTCTACACAGAGAGGATAACTGGAATCTAATAATATCTATCTGTATTTATATCTATAGAATCATCTCCTAAATATACTCAAGCTATTTTATAATTTAGTTCGTTAATTCTCCGCAAGTCCTCTCGTCTCGCTGTCTCCTCGTTTTCCTATCATACTCTAGCAGCTTAATAACATTCCTTGATTATAATAACCGTACTTATTCAATTCATATTTATTACTCTATTTCTAACTAATTACGATACAAAGGACTACAAGCATATTATTTTTACATTTATTTCTCATATACTAGGTATTTTACCATATTTTGTACTATCTGCATCCTACTATACTATAACAACTCTCTAAGTAGTAAATAACTTAGTTATGCTTGAAAAGAATAGACCAATTTATTTATTAATCTTTTTATAAAAATTTTTTTTATACACTTCGCAAGAAGGTGTCATCTCTTGTTGGACAAAACGATCCTCTGCACATAGACAGAAAATAGTGAATATGATGCGTTCTCTATTTACGTTTGCCGATGACATACCAGACATCGTATTTGTGAAAAGCTTATATACTGATGCTCTTGCGAGGCAGCAAAATCTCGAGAATTCGTCCTCAGTTTCTTCAATGATCTCATTATCGGAAAAAAATTAATTTTTCGCCGAACATGACGAATATTAAACATGATACTATACATCGTAAGAGAATATAGACGATTCTTGGCATTGATGAACACTGACGTTTAAAACAAGTTATTATAATTAGTTAGCAATTAGATCAGATACCGAGTCGTCACTGTCATACTTATATATAATATAAGTTACTTATATATATATAATAATGATCCTATTTATAACTAATTTATACACCTATATATCACGTTTTTATACTATATATACTATATATATATATAATTTTAATCACAAGGTTAGCTGGTAAATATTATATACCATATAAATATTCTACGAAATAATATATACATAAACGCTACATTCTATCGATTAAAAAGGTCACACAAAGAATCAGTTACAAAGAAGCGAACCTACACAACTCAATACCACAACACTAATTTGATCTAGCCTACGGGCTCTCATCGTCAAGATCTCTTCGCAGTCACGAGCGCCACGCCTTGACCTAATATAAATTCTATTCTTTATAACTATAAATTGTCTTATTGTAATGGAATATTAATTATAAAACTAATAACAAAATAACTACTACTACTATATTTTTGTAGTAATATAATATAAATATATAATAGGTATGTATATATACACCCCTTCCACTCTATAATATATCTTATAATTATATATTACCATTACTTTCTACTACTTACCAGATTTTTACTGTCTACGTATACTATAAATACTACAATATTATATTTCATATAATATAATTCTTAATTTTTAACGGCTAATCATCCATATATATATTTATAAATACCTCTCTCGTGTCACGATATAGTCGACATCCATATATATACTTATAAGCTAGGATCTTTATAATACCTGTTATCTTGGTGGTCTACTAATAGATATTTAATAGTGGAATATAAAAGCGTACGTAATCACGTGAAGTTCAGCTCTGAATTTTTGTGTGTGAGCTCACGTGTGAGGTTTAGAAGACGTAGCAGTAGCTAGCATGTTTTATCATACCTACTCTGTCTCAGTTAGAGGATACTACTCGTATTTAAACATCGCAAACTTGACAAGGATATTTTATGGACTATCATACAACTCACTAAAGAGCAATGAGAAATTATTTAGTCATTATTTTTACTCTCTGCTCTATCTCTCTTCATTCTCTGTCACGGGTAAACTCTTCTCGTTCTCGTGCTATTCTCAATTATGTCTAGTGAGTAAAGATTGCGTTATAACCTGCAACATACTAGGGTATCGAGTAGCGGAACATCCGATTTGCCGCTGAAGATATTCAATAAGGAGAGCTAGTATTAGTAGATAGTCAGTTAAGACCTAGTAGTGGATCAACATCTTTATACATAATCTCGTAATAATTAGCTATAATTTATTTACACAATTTAAATGAAAAAGCAAGGATGAGAGAGAACATATAATTTTTAATGTGAAAATGGATTGAAATAATAAGTAAACCTGACATTAAATTTTCGACTGGGCACTAAACGACTATTTAGATTAACATCTATATACAATTCTATATTATATTATGTCTCCTTTAACTTCTATTCCAATCCCGGGAAGAGGTTTTCACCCTGTTAGAGTGATAATGCATCCCCACTCTTTAAATCTCTACGCTAATGCTCATTAGGGTAAAGTGACCTCCAGGAACGCCTTCATATGCTTCTCTGTTGCATAATTGATTTTTCAGTGTAGTGTTCTTGAAGGTTTTTCCCGCTAAATTATCTGAAAAGTACCATGCATCTTGTCTCAGTGAGACCAGCACCTCTATCTATTGTGCCACCCATAACCTGCATCGCATTCGACAGTTTCTTCAGATTAAGAGAGTATCATGTTCTAGTAAAAGCTCTAATATGGAGTTGTGTCAAGAAGACTCGGTACTCAGTTAGTTTTGCTCAAAAGGCAATGTGAAACTTGAAAATTTCGAAAAGACCACTGAGCAACTCTTTTGAGTGTTATCTATGCACAAGTTATTTAAAAACCCACATACACACACACACACACTACAACACACAGGAAACACACACATAACAACACACCACATAACAACACACCACACCACACCACACTCACACACACTAATATGATACTATATATATATATAATAGTGTATTAATGATTATATTATTATATATTTATATATAAGGTTATATTTTTATGATATTTTATATATAAATATATAATATACGGCTTCTAGTGAATAATATATGATGTAATATTGTACAAAAATGATCCCATAAAAGTGGGGATTTTGAAACCTTACTGCCTTTTAGGATGTTAAATACAATAATAGATGCTCACGATTTCAAGTGTGCCAAGATTGTGCTGAAATATAATATATATATATAGTAGCTATAGTATATATATATTATATATATATATATATATATATATTATTATATATATATATATATATATTAGTATTATGTAAGCAATTATTATATAAATCTTATATATATATAAGGTAGTACTCTAAATATTATATATATATATTATAGATATGATTATTATAGTATATATAGTATTATTATAATAATTAAATATTATATATATAATAATATATACTTATAGATATAGTATATATTATATATAGTTATATATATTATATATACTTATAATAATATATATTATATATATTGAATATGTTATATTACTATACTTGCGTCACCCTCATATTAAACTCCCTGAAGGGGCGGAAAGTGCCAAGCCTTTATTTCTACACAGCTAACAGTTTTTATCCAGGTCTTGCCCACCAGTATATTATATACTTATATATATATATATAAGATTATATATATATATATTATATATATATATATTATAATATAATATATATATATATTATATTATAATTATTAATATATATTACAACATATACTATATATATCATATATATTATATCATATATACTATATATAATTATATTATAAATATATATATATATATATATATATTATAAATATAATATATATATAATATATAATATATATTATAATTATATTATCGCATTCATATCCGGAGAGTTTAGATTTTAATAAAAAGAAATTAAAATTCTGATAAAAATCCAAGAGTTAATAAAATTTATCCAAGGACATGTCTGAAATTTTGTCATATATATATATATATATATATATTATATATATATATAATATGTTATATATAATATAATATATAAATTATATTATTATATAATATACTTTATATATAGTATTATATATAAGTATATATAATATGATATATATAGTATCATATATATATATATATATATATAAATAATATATATATATATATTAATATATATAAAATATCGATATATAGATATAAGATAATATATATAGTTATATTAAGATATATATATATAATTATATAAATATAATATAACATTATATTAATATATATAATATAATATATATATATAGTATATATATAATATATATATATTATATTATAATTTTATAATATATATATATATCTATTAGTATATATATATAATATATATACATATATATATATATATTATATAATAGTTATATATAATATAAGTGATATAGGCTATATTATATATAATTAGTACTTATATTAGTATATCATATATATATATGATATATATATAATATATATATATATATATGATATAGTATATATAGTTTATATTATATATAATTATATATTTATGATATGACGTAATTTTATGAAATCGTTTGTTTTTGACTCTGCCATGTTAGTCTGAAGGAAGAGAATGACGTACCAAAAGCATACTATCTTAAAATATTTTGTGAAAAGGTATTGAATGGCGGGATACAAGTCTCCCTATTGTTTTATGTGAAGACTTCTTCCATGATCTCGCTCGGGTGATATATTTTTCTTTTTTTTTTTTTTTTTGTTTATTTTTATTAATGTTGAATCTATGTGCAGAATTCTCATGATGTATAGGGGGGATAATATAAGAAATGTCATACATATGAAAGGTACTCGTTGTAGGTTACATTTTACTCTTTTACGCTTAGAATACATTAGTCATGTATTTAGAAATTATTCGCGAGGAAAGTGTGGATAGTTACAATGCAGTTGATTATGCGTTTGATTAGCATCTCAATAACTTGTAGCATTATAGAAATCACAGAACCCTTTTTTTGATTTTATAATATAAAAAATAATGTAAAGAAAATATATCAAAAGTTCAAAAGTTTTAATTTTATTGGAAAAAAAATGTTTTTTATTAATAATAGAGTGTTATTTCTTGGTTTGTGTTTGCTTAAACGTCTCAATATAGCGTAGATTTTGTAGTGAGTTTTTCAATATGTAGAGAGCATTGGCAGGGTGTGTAAAAGGAGGGGTTTTGTAACAATAGTTTATATAGAGACAAGTGTGATAGAAAGTTCGGTAATTAATTGTAATATTGTGGATGGTGAGCGGACAGTCTATCCTATGTGTGAGAAAGTCTATTTGTTAGCTATTGGATGAGCGAGATGGAAACAATATAGTCTGTGTAGTTTATGATCCTCTATATGAGGTATATGGTTGGATTGCCAGGAAGGTGGATGGGTGCAATAAAACGTTGGTGAATTAATATTAGTTCTCTCATAACGAGTCTACTCCTCAGAGTGCTAGGGTCTATACATGATGTATTACGTCTCCATGTTATTATACACGCGATAAGTATAAAATTTTGACTAAATTTTAGGAACGCGTTAACTTGTGTATGTAGTTGAATCTTCTTCTTGGTTGTAGTATCATATATAAGTATGACACTAGGATTCTCATTAGGATCCGTATAATGTGTTTTCTAGATTTATGAGGCTATTATTCATATATAAGGTGGACATGTGGATTTTGTGGGAGTGGATTTGATTATAGAATATTGATATATAATAATAGTTTATATTATTTAGGATTTTAATTAGAGAAATTGAAAGAGGGAAACAATTTCATTAATCAATAGATGATGATATGTTATTAAGTTAATGTGTAGTGTTGGAAAAAAATAGTGAGTGTGGGTTTATATACGATATTTTTTATATGCTAGAATAATAAGTGTAAAAATTATGTGATGTAATGAGAATAATTGGGGTGTTTTGGTAATGTGGTATAACAGGAATATATGATCTTTTGTATTAAGTCGGTTTATATTAGAACTTTGAGTATTTTGTGTGCTATATTGTGGAGGCACGTTGTTGTGATTCTCGATTAAACGGACTTGTGAGATCTGATAAGTATATATATATAGTTGAATTGTCACCGCTAATAACGAAAAGTCTGTGAAAAGGACAGGAATGTAGTGGAGTTATGGTGCGAGAGCTCGTAAGAATACAAGGATGGATACTTAATATAGATAATTAGAGTAGAATTAGTGGTAGTGTGTGATATATTTGTTAGTGAGTGTGTATATGTGTTTTTTATAGTTTGGCTCTCTATCCACAGTTTATTGAAGTTTATTGTGAGATTAGTGGTTAAATTAAATGTGAGAAATCTCTCTCACTCTTACTATATGAACAACTGACTCTCTCTCTCTTAATTTTATAAATTAGATTGAGGTGTTCTCTCAATGTTTATTTTTACTCAAATCAGTTTCTGCCACTCATCCTATCTGCCAGCTTGAGCTCTCTCGCGCGTGAATTTTTCTTACGATAGAGAGGACGGAGATCCTTACAGATCTAATGTATAGAGGAGAGGGGTGGAAGGAAGGCTGAGCTGGTTCAGCAAGCTGGAGGCTTTTATATATATATAGGATTAGGTAAATAATATATAATATAGATGAGATGAGATAGAGAGGATCGATGATAGCAGAGATATAGATTTAGTGAGACGATAGAGAGAAGAGAGATAAGAGAGTAAGGTAAGTGAAGAGATAGATAAATAGTAGTGAAAGCTGGATATCCACAAAACATGAATGATGTAAGAGACATGGTCCAGTCTTTATCTTCAAGAACTGAATAATTTTTATAAAATATCTCATACAATTCGATATAGAATATAAACATAAATTGCTCAGTTTTATATTTGATTCTCCAACTAAGGAAATACTACAGAAGATGTGACAAACATATGGACTGTATAATTAAATAACATATTTTTCTTAACTTACATTATTTCTCCTTATTAAAAAATAATAACTCAAATATTAAAACCGTATATCATTTAGTAGGTATGTCGTTGAGGTATTGGAGTGAATTTAGAAAGAGAAACAATATCACATCAATGATTTATGTCTTTATTATTCTAATAATTAGAAAATCATTATATTAATAAAGCTAACATGTTATTGAATTATAAGATAACATTTTAATATTGTATAATTCGAACTCAAATTGTTATAATTACATGAACATCTTAAAATTGCATATATTATATATCAGTATTAATGGTTTATTTAATTATAGGTAATAGTAAGAAGATGCTTTCTTATGAAATAGGGTTCATAAATAAAGTATCTATCTCTTGTACCTAATAAAACCCAACTGAATTTAATATGAAATTTGACAGATATATCGTTACAGAGACAGTGGATGTATAGGTATATGAGTGAAACTCGAGACAGAGTTAGAATGTGCAATATTCTGTGGAATAGTGGGGCTAGAATGAAATATAAAGAGGAAGGGAGGTAACTGTACTCGATATAAAGTTTTATGTTTTAAGCACACAGTTATCAAAGGTGGAGAGAGAAGAGAGAGTATTATATGATATGACGATATAGATATAGGAGAGAGATAGAGATATACGAGAGTGATATGAGATAGATAGTAAGATAGATAAGATAGAGTGAGAGATATATACTGAATATGATGAAGAGTGAGAGAAGTAGTAATAGATGAGAGAGACAGTGAAGTAGATAATGAAGATAAGAATGAAGTAATTAATAATAATAATAGTATAGAAATAGATAGAAGAAGAGTTCTCATATTATAAGTCGTAAATAAATGGCAATGGAGTTGAATCATGTGATAGAAGATAGTGTGAGAAGTAATAGTTCTATATAATAGTGAGCGTTATAGAAGTCAGAAAGATGAAAACTTTACTAGTAACCGTGTAATCTAAAAGCGTTCTACAGATTTTTTTTTTCTTTCCAATAATATATAATGTGTCATATTTATTTTCCTGGCTCATTTTGTTCATGCTAAAATTACACCTATAAATAAGACCAATCTTGATATATATGAAAAAACACGGATAAAATTTTTTAATGAACAAGATATCGAAATAATTATAGACAAAAGTTGGAATTATTGGGCCGCCTTTCGGGTATCTTCATTATTTTCAGTAAGACAGTGTTGTTTTGTTCAAAAAAGAGTTCAATCACGGTTTGTTGTTTTAATCCAACCTTACGCTCGGTTTGTGATTCGCGCCACGTTTCGAGCCTCAGACGTATGAGAAGATTCAGACGAATACGTTTTAAGCGATTCAGTTTATGGTTGTGTCTCTTGTGTGCAATTTTTTAACCAAGTTTTACTAGGTGAATGCAGCAACGTGTGAGATGTATATCAGGAAACATTGTATTCAGCTCAATTTAATTGTGAGATTTGCAAGCCATTTGTGCAGGATTCCTCAGAGTGCGCGCTATTTCGCAAACCGACATTCGAGAGGATTATTCGCGCTCTCTCTCTTAGGATAGTTTAGAGGTTATGTAGGTGACCGAAACCTATTATTCTGAAACTTTTTCTGTTAGTTCAATTATGTTCCGCTGCCTGCTCCTTCAGGCGATCATCAGGATGGAAGAGCTTCGCGTGGTAGCAAGTTAACAAATGAACTCGACTAAGGCAAAAATAAATTTGATATTTAAGCAATGAAACGATCAATATAATGATGAATTTAACATTAATCAAAATTTTGTGTTGACTCTCGGCCAAACCTAACTTAGAAAGTAAGTATTAATAAATCAATAAATTACCTTAAGTATAATAATATTATTTTAGATCTGACTCTCTCGCTCTCATTATCTATTATTCAAATACCTTAAAAATTTACAATAATATTTTATCCAAATTCAAATATGTTAACTTATTATATTAATATTTGAATTAGTTAAATTCAAATGTTTTGTTCCAAATGAGGCGCAGACTGAGCACACAGATTACAAATCTCATAAATAAAATTACTTATTGTAAGAACAGAATTGATCAATAATAATTAAGGAAATGTTATACGTAATATTGGGTTTGGGGGTTGCTCCGTTGATTTGTTTTTTTCAAGTATATTCTAAAAGATCTTTACATAACCCCATGGTACTGCCTCTATGTTAGTAATCACGAAAGTGTTTGAGAGAATAGTAGTAATCATAACGATTGTAAAAGGTGACTTATACAGCCTCACATTTTATTACTAATGTGATCTGTAATATATATATTATATATATTATATATATATTATTATATTATACTTCTAAATAACGATTTGTACTCCTTATTCTCTTTCGCAAATTTATCTACACAATACTCTCTATTTTAGAAAGCTATTTAGAAATATGATATTTAGTTTTTCATCTGGTCTATATTAATAAAGAAATGAGTTTAGTAACATCTTTGAGTATTATCTGTTCTTTTTAGCCTGTTATATATTCTCTAGTAGATATTCACTCGATGATAGATATAGATAAACATATTTTCTCGCTCATACACAACACGCGAACACTACTTACATTCACACTAATCTCTACAACTACACACTCTCTACGCTCATGCAGCGAATACACTTGAGCACAACAACACGAACAGATCCAACGACATCACAACTAACCTCATACACTAACTACTCAATACTGCCTATTTATTCTTCAGAGTGATTTTTACTGTATTATATATAATTAAGATATTATATGATTTTATCATAAGCAATAGTACTTATTTGTAGGTGAAAGTTAATTTAATTATAACAAGATTTTGTTTTATTCTTGAGCTCATGCTGATAGTCAAAAGTTTCCAGTCAGAGCAAATGCGGTCCGCTCTATGCAGTAAAGTTTTAATTAGGTGCGATTTTGTAAGTAAGGAGTAAGTTGTAAAATTGTAATAATTTAGTTATATGGATTTTGAGATGAAGCTTAGATAACGCATAAAATACTTTATAATAATGTAAATAAATATAATATATATATATATATAGTGTTAAAAAGCTGATAATCCTTAACTCATGTTCTCCATAGCTGTACCACTCCGCGATGTATATATCTTCATTACAAGCCTTTTTCACTTGGGATGTTGAGTAGATCGCCTCTTTCCGCGATAATCGGACAACTTGATATTAGTACAGAACAAAGTTATACTTATGTTTTGCGACTTATCAAGTTAATATTTCTGCTTACACAACTATTCAGATTGGCATACAATTACTAAGAACAATATAATTATTACTTTCCTCTTAGTGTAGTGTTTTGAGATCAGCTCTCAGCCTCGTCTGCTAGCGCCGCTGTCGCAGTACGCAAACAATTGTCGTATATGTGAGGTTTATTTCTGTGATGTTTTATTTATTATTTATTTCTGTATTCTTTGGAGTTACTTCCATGAAAGTTTATAATCCTTATGTGCGATAATTAGCTCTTATCTTCAATTTGTTTGATTATTGGACTAAAACTATTTCTCGAATATTATGATGACATGTCCGGTTAAAGCATTTCTTACTCCAATTTAACTTGAAGAATAATTACCTCGCATTTCCAGTTAACTGTCTCTGTTACAATACTCATATCCTTACTGGGATCCTACACGTATAATCTGTGCTGATTCAGAGCTAGCTAGAAATATCTGCTCTCCAAATATAGCTATACTCTTAAAGAAGAATACAGTTCACTTTCTCGTTTTGACTGTATTTGGTATGATCTCAATGTTCACAGCAACAAGATCAACATATAACGTCATTACCTGAGTCTATGTACTCCTAGGAAAATAGATATCATACGGCACAGTTATATGGGATCAAACTGATAGGTTAAATCAAAAGTTAATATCTGGTTTTGCATGCGTGATGTATCCTTCACTCTGTACATGCGGTGTAATCCCATACTGGTCTAGTGCGTAGTGGATATGCCGCGATACTCCTTTTCTATATAGATACCATGAATTATACTCTTTATCTAACTATCTTTTTTATTATCTTCTAGGACATTTAAATTTTTACTAATTCATGGCTCAACATATCTGCTCTCTCTCTCATTATGATCTGCCGTTCATCTTTGGGGACCTATCCTTTACGAAGAGCTTCTAGAGACAGTCATTCAGCATTCTGAGTGTACTAGCTCGTGTTTATGAGGTTCCTATAAAATCATTGATATTTCTAGAAGATTCATTCCTCAGTATAAATGAATGGCTGCAATATCATAGATATCATGAGAGTACAAAGAATTTTTTACTCCTCTTGATGGCATTCTCTCGCATAGGTGAATACAATAAAAACAGAAGTATGGCACTCTTCTACGGTATTGAAGTTTAGCATTCTCTTTGCGACGAAGGATTCTATATTATTTTATGGCGGTACCAGCCACCCAAGGCTTACTGCTTCGGACGTGCCGCAGTTGAGTAGAAGGATCATATTTCACTGTGAGTGATAAAAGTGCAATCTATCTCCAGAAAGCAAGTGGATGTTCCATCATTTTCAAATATTTACACGAAAGGCGATGGTTTGGATAGTATACGTTATCACTTCTCTCTTGAGACTATATAATTACTATATAAGGAGCTAAACTCTTTCATTTTTATTTTCATACATGCAATAAACATGTTAGAAAGACGTAAAGGAATATAATTAAGTGAACAAGATTTATTGATAATATTTCAAGAAAATTAGCTTGGATAGTATAGTTTAAGAGAATTAGTCGGGATTAATACATAGATATGTTAGAGTTGATTCAAAGGCTTAAGTGTAATTAGAATTCATATTTATTACCATGACTCCTCAGAATCGTTAAGGTTCCTCTATAATTCTATTTACTCCCTTCGATATTGAAATTCTCTCTCTAAGGGAATGTATGATAATCTTTGTCTGTCCCTTTGTTCAAGGCTCATTCTGAAAACTTTTCAAAACATTTTAATTCTAACCTTTGGTTCTGTCCTCTTTTTCGTTCTCTAATTTCATTCTATTGATTTACCTAGTTCTTTGGTTCTACAAGAGGATAGCCAATTTGCAGACTGCTAGCGTCACTCTAGACAAAATCGTTTTCCCACTAGTCCTCTCTACTTTTCGCCGTCAGCTTCCGTATCTCCATCCGGGCCGTTCGGCCGGTGCGCGTGCCCTCCGTTGCGCATCGGCTCATGTACTCGCTTGGAGCCGGAGCAGTTGCCACGGGGACTGTTGCCTCGTGCTGCACCGACTCGTCGCTCTCTTAGCTCATGAGTTTCTTGAATGAGATAAAACGCTCTTCTTAGGTATTATATTATCTTATTCTTTTATTTATTCTATCTGTAGTTCATTTTTAAAAAAGGTGAAACTTACATTTATAATTAAAATGAATATATTTACATATTTACAAACTCTTGTATACCTATAAATAATCTCTCAGAAATATGTGCTCCATTAAAAAATTATATTCATAAAAAGTTATGCATGATAAAATAGGATCTATAGGTTATTTATTATTTTATCTATCTATATAATCATCTTTCGGTGAATTATTCTACTTAACCCTGGGACATTTCTATTTATGATAATGTTTAATAGTCCAATCATTTAATTCTTTTAATCTGTACTACTAATAATGTGTGTTACTATCTTGTATCGTAGTGGTTCTGATCATCATATCGGTCTTTTAGGGTACCTTTTGGCTATAATGTAGACTAATTTCTTAAATTTATTTTTCTCTACTGATAACCAATCTGAAACTTAGTACTCTTGTATATTATAAATATTATATAGTTTGAGTGTTTACCTTCACGTCCGATCCTGTATTTCGGACTCTTTTTCTCCTAAAAGAAGGTAGCATCTATTGTGTGGAAGTGCATGCATGTTCCAGCACTTCTCGCTCTAGGCTCAGTTGATCTCTGATCTTCTCACGCTCCATCCCATATGCATGCTCATTATATACTCGATAATCATGTATGGGGCCACATTGGTTGTGGCTCACAACTCGCCATGATCATAGAAAGAATAATCCAAAGTATTTCTTATATCTTCTAAATAAATAATTAATTTGACTGAACGAGACTATACATCACTACAGTCTCGCTCAAAACTCAGTTTCTCTCGAAAGAGGATATCGCATCATAATTAGCGGACCAAGTATACCAAAAATTCCATTCGTCTGATCTTTTAAATTTGTCTATATTCAATTCATTCCTCTCATAGACTTTTCGATATGTTTTTGGACGGGGATACAGTACTCACGGTCCCGGTCATTTCTCCTCAGGACAATTCTTAAGTTCATTGATTTAATGATATGTTTTGTTATATAGGTATAGGTAGAAGAAAATCTTATATGATTATATACTTAATCAAAATCTTATCAGAATCTAGTATTACCTAGGATAAATACTAGGATGGTGCCCTTAAAACTATAGAGCGCTATAGAGTATATCACTAATTTTTTTTATTTAATTAAAGAAGCTATTAGGATGTAAATTTATTTTAAATATTTAATAGGTATATCAGTGATAATCTATTAAACGATCTGTCATTATTCTGATTTTTTATAATTTATGCTTTACTATACAATTATATTTTATTTTTATCTAGAAATATAAGTTTATGTATATATTTTTATAATAATAATATTATAAATAAATCTCTTTTTATTTTTTATTTTAATCATATAATGTAAATATTTACTTATATGTGTGAGTATTATATACTACTTTGAGGACGTGTTATGTATTAAGCTTTTTGTGCCTTAATAAATGCACTAACGCCTACGTATTTGTGCCTTATTTTTATTTATTTTATTTTATTCATTATTTATTTTTATTATGGTTAAAATATATTTGGGAGATTTATTTATAATAAAAATTTGACTCTCGGTGAAGCCCCTCTATGTTAGTACCACTTTTATACTCCACTAATATATTAAACTATAAATATATTTTAATCAATAGTAATAATAAATTACCCAATAACATATCACCTCAAAAGCTAATTCTATCTTCTCTTAGACTATGATGCTAACGTATTGAACCTTCCTTAAGTTTCTGATTAGAAAGAAAAAATTCGCATAGGCATACCTATAGTACTAAGTAATAGATGGTTGTTATATATGTTATATATACTATAACTTATTTCAGTATTTGTAAAAAGAATATGATTTGATGTCCAGTTTTTATATAAAGGGAATGTGTGAAAATTTTTGCAAGTATTTTCTATTGTTTAATATAATAAATAATTACTTATATTATATTATGACCCTACATAAACTTGAACTCTAAGACAACACCTAAATTAACTTAAAAAAGGTCTACTCCTAGAAATCTACAAGGCATTCAACGCAGCATTAATTATAGAACCATAATAAAATAGAATGATATTACTTTACTGATATACTCATATTATTTGCTTTATTTTTATTGGCTTCTGCTTTTGATTTAACACTAAAGAGATAAGAAACTGTGGTGAGAAAAAGTCACTAATGTTATATTTTAGGTATCAGCAATACTAAAAGTACTATTGTCTTTTTCATGGTGACTTCGCCTCTATAAGAGAAGGAATGGATGTATCCTAACGCTAGATAACATCATGATTCTTTGTGTGATAGCGAGGGAGTATCTGTATTTTCAATTGTAGGTGAAATGGTAGCTCGAAGTCGATTTTTTGTACCTGTATTTTTTTCGTGGAAGATAATACCAGAAACACGTAATTCAATATGTGCTTTGAAAAATGTTTTAACAGCGACATATTTCAAAATTGACTTTCATTGTAACTTTTAATATGGTCCAATATAATGATATATTAATATATAAGCTTGAGCTTCTATGAGCTTAGCTGACTCAGCAGATTTTATTTGCAACAATTATAAGCTGATATTGCACTTATATTTGAATAAATTGAAAGTTATATCTGACTGTGCGTCTTTACCTCATATTATACATTGCTCTCTGTTTACTCTGATCTCTATTCATATTATTTTCTAATATTTGTGTCGCTGATTTTCCGTTTTTTCTACGATAAATGGTTCAGATATAAATTTTATATATAAATAATTTTGATGTGGCAACACTATTGATAAGGGGAGTAATAGAAAAGAGACAAAATGCAAAAATGCTCTACAATAATTAAAGGTAAAGTGGTTTGCTTTGACGCATGCAAATCTATCATTTTATAGACAGGCCAGTACCAGCAGAAAGTCTTACTTTAAAACGATCTGGATAGGAGGAATCTAAAGCAAGTTCTTCAAAGTGATTTTAGAGTACTCATTCTCAGTCAACATTACTGAGTTTCATCAGAAAAAATACCACGGAGGAAATCGTTCTTAAACTTTCAGCTGTAGATGGATTTTGCGGAGAGAGAGGCCAGAAAAATTATATATATATATTCTTGCATTTTGTTGTTATTGCTGTTTTCTTCTGCAATAGAAAAATAAATTGATGAAAATGCAATCTTTCTTTATATTTTATTCCATATTTCTATTTTTGCTGATGATATTCAACTCTTTTTTTTTGAAGTCTTGAAGTTGTAATTTCTACGGGAGGGTGGTAAATTCGACGACTGCCCCGGGCTGCACATCTGTGAACAATCCCGATATACTGCTCTTTATTGCGCTGTTCTGTTCACTTCTCTCTTCGTCTCTCTTCCGTATGGCAAAACTATCACGACGTACGGCACTTCATTCCCCAGGCCCTGGAGTGCTGGCTCCTCCATATCACAACTGTTGCTATACGCTGCGCTCTCATATCAAACGTGCGTGCGTGCGTCTTCTGTTCTTCGTCACTTCGCTCTACTCACTTTTTTTCCCTCTCTTTCTCCCGAGTCTTCTTTCTTTCTACTTATTTAATCATCAGTGATGTCCTCTTCATTTTCTCTTCGTCCCTCGCCCCCTTGTATCTTCGGAGTAATCTTCGCTTCGTCTCTATCTGGAGGGTCTTCGTGCGTCTGCTTCCTACAAAAACCACAAGATGAAACTATGTTTCTAGACAGCGTCAATTCTGCGTCTAAAAGTGGACTAAAATAAAGTAACTTTAAAAACTGGTATTACCTACTTTCCTACTTCACTTGGCCCTCACTTTATAGCGGCGCTAGTATTTGGATGCTTATATATCGTTTATTTATTACTATAGGGTACTATATATAGTAGCTAGTGCATGTTGCTACGAGGTAACTTGTCATACTCGCGTTCCTATTCACTCACTTTTAAAGACGTTCCTCGTAAGCACAATATGAGGTGCTTTAGTGGTCTTGACGCTAATGAGGTTAGTATGTGGAGTATTTTATCACAATAATATTATCTCCGTAAAGGCTAGTTTGTAGGCTTAGCTAGTGTTACCTTATCTACTCTCATTGCCAGTACCTAAACTATATATGTTATATTATCTTAGTTTAGGTAATCTCTTACATATTTCTCTGTATGTTCCTGCTGATTTAAAATATCTCACACGATAGACACAAGAAAACATACTAAATCAAAAATGATAACGAATTCGCCATACTCACTAATATCAAACAGCTGCGTAAATTTTTGCGTTAAGTAGTGTGTACTTGCTGAGTGCGCTGTTATACACCTCCCTCTCTTGAATAGGCTCGGCGTTGGTGGTGGTGACAACTGGTAAAAAGTAATATAATATAATATATAACAAATTCAACACAGTGATTCATAATCAAAAATTACGTGTCAATATATAGACTACTCGTGGACTGTAATACACAAAACATTTATACCAGTATACTAACTCAACAAATATATATTAACCGCGCTCATAATCATGCAAAAGTAAAAACTCATAAAACAATAATCATGTGAATGGAAATTTCAGACATCAACGAAAGCATTCAATAAAAGTGTCCTAAATTAACGTTGATTCACAAAATATAAGATCTTAGAACATCTTCTCCACTAATTCTTAAAAAGAAATGGATTTTAATTTCTCACTTTCTAATCAGTGACGAACAGTCGTACTTAAAAATTATGCATATAAACAAAACAATTAAGCAATTAAATTTCTTACAGAACTTAAAGTTAAAAACATAACAAAACGGAGTATTACTTCCAAAGCTATAAGCGCAATTACGTAATCCTCTACCCCACACTGTATTTTCAGCCCTATTATCATCAGCTTAGAATCTATCTCAAAACAACCAAACTTAGGAACAGATTCTAACAAATCATTAAAGCCAAAAGCAGCCTTACATGATAACACCATTTGTCCGTCATATTTACATATATATATTAAAGTCACCTAAATAGTATAACCAAAATTAATAACCTAGCAAATGACATAACTATAATATAATTTATATACCATAAATCATCAAACCAACTTCAAAACATTTCTACGAAATTCGGGTTATTATGAGGCTTCTTCCCTTCAATTAATTGAAATTAAAAGACATACTAAAAATTAATTAACACTAATAGTATTCATTATAAATAACATAAATACTATCCTAATTAATGATATGATGCCGAACTACAACTTATTTATGCATGCATAAACTTTATATTTATTCCCACATAGTGCTAATATGAGTATACTACCTATAAACATATGGCTATATTCCTTTAACAAAACTCCCAAAATCTACATTGAGTAGACACTGACACGTATCTCACCGTTCAATCAAATATAAACAATTACAGTTTACGAAACAAATTATTTCAATACTGCAATCAAGAAACATGAAAACTATAATTTTAATAATTATAGGCATGAGCATATGTAAACTTAATTATAACGACAAAAACCATATCATTAACCATTACATCTAAGCAAGGTGAACCTGATAGTTTAACATTTAAAACATACAATACCTATAATCGAGCCGATTCTGCACTAAAAATACTTGTATCGGTCTTCTCGCACACTATGCGCACCGATTAAACTATTCGTTAGAGGTAAAAGTGGAGCTAGACCGAGAGTGGAGCAAAAACTAAAGCGGGGCGTCGGGGTCACAATGCTTACAGAATTTCGGGAGCGAAGTTAATTAGTTCCAAAAAGGCTATGTTTCTTCAATAGGGACAACATCATAGCTACATACGGAGTGGATCGTGTTACATGTTCAGATAATCAAAGCACCCTGACCTCCTTAGATTGATTTAAGCTAGCTTGCAGAGCCCAGTGGTAGGATAATCAGAGGTAAAAAACTATCAAATAAATTACTATATAAGCCCATTAAGATCACATTTACTACCGTATTATATTTATATAGCATTAAGGATAGTGATATCACACACTAATAATACATTTACTACTTTTCCAAACAGCTCCGAACACCCCAACACCTAATCATTAGCCATTACATAATATGCACTTATCTGATAATAATCATACCACCTAACTTACTATAAGTATATACTATATAATATCAGACTAACTACAGTGTTCAAGCATACCTAACTTCCTTCTTTCACACCTATAAGCAGACTTCACTTAATATATTTAATATAACATCAACTAAAATATTCTTATACTGAACTAATCATTGTCTACCTTGCATATTTAGCAAACATCAATGACACAACATAACACCAAACAAATCCACACGTCACTAAAAGAAAACCACTTAAGACATGCAGACCCCCAAACAACATTTTAAACAAAGACAATTCACACAGCCAATTAGCACCAGAATTGCAACTCACTACCTTGAAGAAATCAGTCAGCGTCATACCTTGGGTCAAAGCTTAAGATGCATCGTCCACGACGTCTAGAATTACAATATCTAAGAAGACTCACAGTATTCAAGTCCTTACGAACCACCCAAACAATCAGTCAAGGAAAACTGTAATCAGGTTCCGGAAGACACATTCCACTTCTCTTGTCTCTCCTGTTTCACTAACCTCTTTTTCTTTTCTCTAACATGGAAACATACATCCCTTATTGTTTTTAACAAGGTAGACCAGCTTAGACCTGAAAATGAAGGTGTGGTCCTCCCCGCCATGATTGGGGTGGTCAGGGGTGAGTAAGAATATTATATAATATTAGATTTTATAGTTGATATATATATATATATATATAGTATAATATATTATCTATATTATTATATATATATATAACTTTATACTATATATTATGAAGTATATATATTAATATATATATAATATAAATATCCTTTTTTCAATAAATATATAATTATTATATTAGATATACAAATATAGAGATACCTAATCACATGCATAAAAGAAATATTAATTAAATATTGCGAAAACCCCAGAGTACTTAACTAGATTACTACTAACTACTAACTTACTATCTACTACTAACTGTATTACCGTACTTACTATACTACTAATAATATAATAAATTATATAATTAATAGTATATAATATATAATAAGTCAATAAATAATTAAGTAATAAGTAATAATTAATAATAATAATTAATAATAATAAATTAAGTAATAATCAATATAATAATAATAGATTAAATATTTTGTTAATAGTTCCACAATATAATAAAACGATGTAAATAGCCAGCAATAAAAAAAAATAAACATTTAACATATATAAGAAACAACAAATGTGTCAAAAAAGTTTCTAAAAAAGACACAACGGAATATGATACTCTCATCTAAGAAAATTCTTCCAGCAAGGCTAAAAATCATGTCCACTTTCTCAGAAAGGGTGTCCATAAGTCCGAAAAACTCTAATGTAAGGGGCTTACAGCCATCCTGGAGGTTCACAGGTAAGAGCGTCGGACTTTGCTCTCAGAGTCGCTTCGTCGAATACTTTTTCCTTTGAAAGCTAAGAAGAGCTATTCCTTCTCCTGCTGATGAATCATTCCCTTGCTGCTGGGAGAAGTGGACAGATGATTTTTCTTCTGGAGTAAGTTTAGATGGGAAGGTATTTATTCCAGTATGGTGTTATTTTTTTAGAACTTTTTTGACCCATTTGTGAAGTGTCACTTCTTATAATCGTATAATTTAAATTTTTTTTTTGGCTATTTATGTACAACAATCGTTTTTGAGAAATTTCAAATATTGTTGGAATCGACTATTAACAAAATATATTCCATCATAACGTTTCCACACGAAAACTTAATTGTGCAGTGATTCTGCCCTGAGGCGAAGATGCCTCGAGTTGCGGAGGCGAAATATTGCAAAAACAAAATATTTACAACAGTCTTCAACAAGATAGCTCTTAGGGTCCTGAACGAATAATGGAATCGCTCATGCCCAGGAATAATATATATTATCTAATAATATTATAGCTTTCTTCTCTTAAATTAGTGCATTATTCAAAGAGTAAAAACTAAGAATTTCGACGCAGAGCCGTGACCTCTGCGAAAGGAATAGTGTCCGAACGCTCTTACCTATTGAAACGCTCCTAGGACTGTAGGCTGTAGAGTTATGTATTATAATAACAGTACTTAAGCCCCTATACCCTATATAACTTACTATATTATTTAGTACATAGAGGGGTATTTATTATTATTTCGGTTATATAACTTAATTGGAGATACTAAACATACCCTCTTATTAATAAGAAAGCTCTTTGGCAGGTACATTTATTTTAGATATTTTTCTTAAATGGAATTAATTATTTTAGTGATATTTAAGTTTATTGTGTTTGTGTTCAAGTATTGTGTTTTTTTTAAGTGATAACTTTGAAGTGTATGTATTTTGTGAAAGGGTTGACTTATCATTATAATATAATTATATATTATTTTAAATGGTATTATATATATATATTTTTTAAAATTTGTTTTTTATCATTTGAAATTACTTTAAGTATCAATTATATATATATATAATAATATCGTTATATTATTATATAAATTATTAGATATATAAAAAATAATTAATTTAATCAATAAATTAAATTAGTTTACAGGAGGAGGGAAAATCACCGGGTGGTCACTCACGGCAGGGAGAGATACACTCATAATACCATGAGGAACTAGAGGTTTACTCACTTAACATTCCAAGTAGAGACTAGGACGAAGGCAAGCACAAGGTGAGGAGATAATTGCTAAGCATTCTCACCACCCGAACCAAGTTTAGATAAATACCTGGGACACATGCTCATTGCTATTTGGTTGAACGCGAGTGCTTCTTACCCTAGCTGAATTAGGTTGCTTATAATTTAAGTAATATATTAAATATATTAATTAATAATAAAATTATATTATTAATAATAATTATAATAATAATAATTAATTATATAAATATTTTAATAAATTAATATAATAAATATATAATAATTATAATTATTTAATATATATATTAATTATATGCAATATAAATATTTAATATAAATGATAATTTATTAATAGTATAATATAATTAGTAATAATAAATAACTATTATATATTATTATTTAGAAAGATATCTGATAATAGTCACAATATATTTATAATATAGTTATAAAGGTAATTAAATAATTATTAAATAAAGGTATAACTTACTTGGGATAAATCAGTCAAGTTAAACTATGGTATAATTAATATATCACTAAAATTAAAATTAAAAGTATTAATATATTAAAAGGATAAAGAGTATTATAAGATAACTATTAATAATAATTGAAATATACATTTTCAATTCCCATATTAATATAGTAAATATTTTAAAATGTAATTACTATGAGCTAAATTATGTATAAGTCGTATATGAATATTATTTATATATATAATATAGTATAATAAGATATATATAAGTGAACATTAATTAAGGTATATAATAATATATTTGCGCCCGGTGGTTGGTTAGCATGGCCTGTCCGCACAATACACAAAAGCAGAGCGTTTACCCAGGTTGACGCTATTGAGAGGCTCGAGGAAAATGATGAGTGGGGTATGTGGAGTTCGCTATGTAATGTTAATGTCTCTATATACTATTGTCACTCGGACGTTATATTTGAGTAAACCCTCCTTGATTTAATGCTCTGCTGTGAGTGGTGGTGACAACTTGTAATTCAATATAAATAATATATATTACAATTAATATAATATATATTACATAATACTTATACATATTAAACTACTGTTATAAGAATTCAATAGTACATTGTTATATGAGCAAGTACATTATAATATAATAATATATCCATTTTTGGAAATATAAATATATATACTATACTATATTTAAATTACCATTATAAATATATATTATATATTATCTGAAATTTATAATAATATTATAGGTATATATACAATTACATGTTTCTTTGGATATTCATGCCTCTAGCAGCGGGAGTGTCTTTGCCCTTAAGTTAAAAAGAAACCATTATTGATTACTAATTCATTATTATAAAGTTTGTGAAATATTGTACTTTTTGTTCATATGATACTAGTAATACACCTATAATTGAATTTATATAGTGTTCATTATGAAGTATATATATATATATTAATTATATAATCTTATATAGTTAGATATGTTAGGTATTTTATTAGGTCTTTACCTTTAACAATTATATACGAGGTTAATTAGTATAGAGTTATTTATAGTAGTATATTAGTATATGTCAAATCATATAATGTAAATTGTGTATTTGAATAATAGTGTTAGGATTTAGTGAGATATAGTATATATTAATATATTATATAGTAATGTATTATTGTATAATAGGTTAGGTATTATTAGCTGATATATGAGTATATTTAGGTTATGAGTAAAGTAGTAGTTTATGTTATATCTTTTCTGGTTAGTAGTATTATATTATAAGTAGCTAATACTTCTTAACATAACTATTTTTATATATATAAATATGAGATTTAGTAATCAGCCTATTTATTTATTAGTATTATATTATTATAATTTTAGTATTTACAATATTTTATATATTATAATTATATATAATATTATATTATATATAATTATATTATAAGTATATTATATTATATACACGCAGTATATAGTTATAGTATTTCCAGATGAGTAAACATCCGGTGGTCCTCACTGGTTGGGTCAGAGTGGGCCTCGTAATCAAGGCGGGTAAGAGGGGGCGGTGTCACTCGCTTAACATCGGGGTAGGCACTGGTTAGCTAAGCAAAGGGCCAATGGAGAAATAGGATCACATTTTCTCACACCCTGAGCTGCAGAGTTGCAAACCTGGGCCCTGACTAAAGCTTGTTGACAGACGCTGCTTCTAACACTGAGCAACTATCGGGGTGCCTGTATAATCATATATAATTTATATTATTATACTATATACTATCTAATAAGAATACTATAAGTATAGCTATATGTATAATTCTGCACACTTATTAATTTTAATCACATTTTATTACGCTATATTCATCATACCCTATATAGTTATATTATTCACTAGTACAATAATATATTCTAAATAATTAAATATTAAGAAAAACCTAATTAGAATATAGATACAATATAGAATATAAGACTATCATTAAATAAATATATAACTAACTATAACATATAACATTATATACATTACAACACATTATAGTAGTCTTATTAAATATATAATATTATCGTATGCATATATATTTACTTACCCTATTCTACTATATATCTATTTAATAATATTTACTTATACTATTTGTGACCCCAAACCAGATAAGGGTTCAAGATCCCCTTGGGCTATTGAGGCATTGGATTTGAATTTAGTAAATAAGTATTAAGTTCTGAATACCTGAAAACAATCATATTCCCATACATAGGCGTTAATGTTAATAAAATTATTTTCACTTATTTAGCTTCTAGATGAAAAAAATATGAAAAATAATTCAATCTGACCTTTTCCGAATGTGAAAGATTAGGAAGCTTGACGATCTTACTGACAAGGATATAAACCTTGTTAATAAATTTTATAGTTGCTTTGTATGATTTCCCTTTCTTGTGATTTATCTTATACAGTTATAGTAGTAAAGTCTAAGAATAAACAATTGAATTTGACTCTTGTCATTAAGTCTTTTACATACTACTATACTTTATATGTATTGAAGTAAATTTTCCAGTATTATAAATATATATTATAGTGATTCACAATATTATTCCCTATTTTGGTGTATTATCGTAGCATCTAATATTTCAATGATCACGGAAGATTCTTCTAATTATAATTAGTCTATAGTTAGCTCTATAGATCGATTCTGTGTACAGTGAGTGAGAGAGCGAATTATGGGGCATCCATTTGTATCAAATCATTAACTTTGCCGGTTAATTGTTCACTGGGTATACAGTAGTCATTTGCTTCTCCTCCATATATTAATTAACTCTATCCGAAGCAGTCATAAACATTCGTATTACTTTAAATTAAATATGGTGGATTTATGAAAGTAAAATTTGGATTTTGAATGAGTTTGAATATTTTTTTATATAAGGAATGTGTTGTTTTCTATAAAATCTGTGTAAACATATGCTTTTTTATAGAGAATATTATTTTTATTAAGTATTTATTTTGGTTATATAAAAATAATTTATTAAAGATCATTTCCAACAGCTTAAATGTTAAGTAATAGTCTCTTATTAATATACTATAATTTCGCTTACCCAGCACTCATTAAGTACTAATATATAATTATTATATATATATAATATATATATATATATATATATATATATTATATATACTATAAATATTCTTATAATAATAGTATATTATATAATATGTAACTATATATATATATATTATAATATATATTAATGATATGTATGAATGTATTGTAATATATATACATCATATTTTAATTTTGGTATCAGTGTACAAAAACCCACCTTATGCTCTAACAGGAAGAAGCAGTAGGGCCAGTAGCTGAGCTGAAGAAAATCGTTAAAAATATTAAAAAGGCTACTGTCACGTCAGATATATATATATTAATATATATTATATATATATATAAAAATTAATTATATTTAGTTTATATTTTAATGTCAGAATTTACAAAAACACTATTTGCTAAAAATAAATTTTAAAATCAACAAATATTTTTGGAAAGTTACTAAACACCAAGCAAAAAATATAGTAATCACTTATTGTATCACTTGCTAAGTTAGTTATATTTTGCAATATTGCTAATTATTTATTATGTCGAATGTAATTTTATGTTATTTTTTCCTACACTTTTCATAAATCATTACCCATGTAACTCAAAGAAAAACTGTATGAGAGTGAAGTCTCACTAAGACTTGATAAGCCAATTGACAGAAATACTATACGCCTTACTTGGTAGAAAAGTCTAGTAATTTTAAGATTTACGTATCTAAGAGTATCGGTGTTTAATATGAGACTAATCAACCTATTGAGTGAAGGACTCATATAATAACTTATAATACTTATATAGATAAAATAAATCCTAGAATATAATAATTCGCACATTTTGTTTTGAAAGAACTTGAGATTAAATGATTCACTTTAGCAAAAGGAGTTCTATAATCCAAGACCAATCTTAACTGATCGTTACTGACCATTTACGCGATATAAGTATTGACAAATATAATTCTATATTATAAATTTTTTTTTATAATATATCATGTCGTTATTGATCGATTCAATCTGAGTCATCCATTACATCTGAGAATCGCTAAATAGCTGTTGTAATATGTTAACTATTTAGGTATGATATAGGGCATATTTATAAAGTAGCTATTCTCAATCGGAAATAAGTATGGTATAAAATAATTTATATAATCGAAGTGTATTAAGCTAGCAATTACTCACATAAAGTAAGAATAATTATCACGATAAACTGGCTTGTATCTCTGGTTGAAGTCTGAGTAATATGGAACTAGACTGATAATTGTGGTTATTATGCTAATTGAAAATGTATATATATGAGTGAGAATGCAGTGCGTATTATAATGTTATGACAACAATACTTCATCCCTCAATAAGTAAAGGAAAGACATCGTGTGAATACGAACACAGTAAAAATATTTGGTACTTTATAGCACGACTACATTTTGACTGCTCTAAGAATTGTCTAAGCTCATTCAGATTTTTAATTCTTAAAAAAGTGATTATATATATTAAAACTACGAGAGAAAAAAATTATTTTAAATTATGTTTATAGTTACATGAAAATAAGTAATTATTTAAGTATATAGTAGCTACATCACGATCGTTTATTAATTATGATTGGTATTTATACTGGATAACTAAGAAAAAAAATGTAATCTTGATTATGAGGCTAAGCTTTGGATGGACGTGTGAAGATACGCTATTCTAGTATCTGTACTTAATATAATACTGTGAATTTTTATTAGTTATCCAGAAGCTTGTACTACATCTAAATCATTTTCTGATACTAATAATACATTCACATCATATATGTATATTAGCATTACACGTATATTTATAAAACTTTTTCTAAGAAATCATTAAAATAAAAAATATTTGTCCTTTCATTGAACCCGTATTTACCCACAGACTGAATAAGATTTCAACTAATTCTACTTTGATATATTACTCTGAGACTCAGTCATTGTTTTCACGACTATATGGGGGTGTACCCATTGAATTGTATGAGATGCTCATCTAATTATATGTGAAGTATATTGAGTGTGAATGAGGAAAACCTGGTTTAGTATTGTAGAATCAAATATGAGAAGATAAATATCAGAGAAGAACAATTTAATTTATAAAAAAATAAGTATTGTTTTATAAATAATTAATATTTCAATTGATAAACAAATCCCTTTAAATATATTAATAGGGAAATATTAGTTAATAAATAAATATTTGATTTAGAAAATTTATTAGGGTAAATCGCTTACCGAACTGTTTACTTATTAAAAAAGGGGTTTCACAACACCACGTTGGAGGCATAAGGGGCCTATAGCACAGGGGGAGAGGGGAACTTCTTAGTTATTTGCATATTAGGGATAAGCGAACTAAGATAAGATATCTAAAGCTGCGCTAGCAAAGGATGTGCGAATGCGGAGAACTGAGGCGCGTAGCTCTACGCCGGGGTTGTGCCAACATGAGATATTATAATTGTCTAAATTGCTAAATAAAATCATTGACGCAATTTACCTGACTGGAACTCAGCAGAGAAATAGTAATTAATTGTTAAAACCTTACTTCGAAATGAAGAAATTTTATATTTTTATTTTTTATAATAATGTTTATAAAAATCTATGTATTTATTTGTATTTTATTTAATTAACAGCGAAATATTTTAAAATTCTAGGAATTAATATAAGGTAAAAGTTTAAGATATAAAAGATTTTATGCATGACAGCAAAATAAAACACAATTTTAGTAATTAGAGTTTACTCTATTATTTAACACAAAATTCGAGATAACAAGTAAAAGATAATTATATGAGTAATGTTTACCAGCGTTACAATACGATCGGAATGTTCGGGGAAGGCGATATATTTCTTTGGTCTCGGTTAACGGAGCCTGAGTTGTGGGTCATTTGAGTTGTGTCAAATATTAGTGCAAAATTAGAACGAGGCTAACACGTATAAAAAATTCTTTCACCGACATTAAGATTGATTGGTAGGTATAATTCTGCGTTAATTAACATAATTGTGATTTTGATTTCAATTATCGTCTCATACATCTGAAGCAGACCAAAATGAGAAAATCAGTTATGGAAGCGAAGATTAATCAGTATCTAATGTATTGTGGTTTTTTAAATAAAAAAAAACTGTCAACGATAAATGTATAGCTTTTATTCTATTCGGTCGTTAATTTATATCTTATGTAAGCAAATAGAGATCGGGTGGGCAGTGCTAGCTTCACCATATAAACATGACTGAATATGAAAGCCACACCTTTGAAAGTATAGAAGTTTGAATGTTGGTTATCGATTGTACACAAGATATATAGAAATCTTTCTTTATATCACAGCATTTTTCTAATAACGGCATTTTTCATTATATCACGGTTAATGTAACCTTGCTGCACCGGGCATTTCATACCGGATAAAAATAATACGTTTCAAAATAAGAATATTTTTTTTATGGGTGGGGAAAGTTTTTTTTTTTTTTTTTTTTTTCCTCCCGCAATCTCAAGAAAATTGTTTACGAACTAATTTGCTGAAAGAGGGATACGGTAATTTTACTCTGGGACATATTACCTAATTTTGGTCAACCACAATTTTGAGTCTCATATCGATGAACAAAGAACGGATAGATAAGTGAGAACAAGTGGCGTATGTGAATCGGAGTTTGGAGTGAGTAAACAGAGTTTATTGCTCTCTCAAATCTGATGAAGAAAACACGTTGAATCTATTCTGAGGATTGAGAGAATTTAAATATAAAATAGTATGTGTATCTACTATCACCCTACGCAATTTCTTGTCATTGCACTTAAATCTCAAAGGTTGATGGAATCAATCGAACCATT
Organism: Trachelipus rathkii; assembly: GCA_015478945.1. NCBI lineage: Eukaryota > Metazoa > Arthropoda > Malacostraca > Isopoda > Trachelipodidae > Trachelipus > Trachelipus rathkii. Next base: position 43,061 of record JABUQX010065084.1, read on the forward strand.
TATCTTCATTTTTATACATACAATCATCATGATTGGTGACATTATTTATAGAAAATTTAAATACGATCTTTTGATATCATACCTCATAATTAATATTATAGAGACTAACGTTTTTATCTGAAGATTTGGGGAAATTATAGGTGCCATTTGGCTTACCATCTCTGGCTGGTAAAGGTATTTATCGGCTTGCGGAAATTAAGAGGAAATGTTAACTCGCACATAAGGATTCATTTTTCTTTGGGGGTTAAAAATATTCTAGTAGGAATGACACGAGGACAATAATTTTTAGCTCATAGGGTAGAAGCGCACACTTATTACCTTGGGGTACTAGTTTGCGGGGTGCTTATTTCAGTAACTTAACGATTTATGGACAAAAATTCATCTCCTCATAGAAACTGGGTCAACTGGGAGACGTTCGTATCATCTCCAGAAAACTCAACCAGCAAATCAGTGCGAGAATTTAGAGTAGCTGGGAAATGAAACCCAATTTTTCAAATACAGTCAGCTATCACAAACTCGCCTCTGTTCTCGACAGTGGGATAAAGTATACTAGAACATTGCTAAATTATTTACAATTAAGTAAAATAACAAATTATAAAATAATTTATTTGAAATATATACTTTTTATTTTGTCCTAGAGATGAACATTTCCAGCAGTATAGGTTAGACAGGAGGGATGTATCCTATTTATTCGAGTTTTATTAGAGTTATAAAATGGTTCGTGATTATTTTAGTTTGTCACCGCTTATAAAATTTTTTTTAAACAGCCCCGTCTGAAAGACATCCTATAAGAGCAATTACGTACTTTTATGATTGTATGGGACGGGTTAATGGGTTGGTATAGACGTAACACTGAACTCTTCTTGTCAATATCTTACTAAATAACATCCTAAGTTGCATAATAAAAGATGAAAATCTATATTCCATAAAATAATCTATGATTATTTTAAAAATAATTAAAAAATGTTGGATTGAAAATTTTATTACTTGATATCAAAGCTGAAAACAATCTTATTTACTTTCTACAGTAATCGAACTCAATATAATGTCTTCAATGATATTTGAGGTCTGAAAAAGAAATGTTTTCAAGGAGTATTGAGGTATTGAAGTCCAACCTTTACTGCGTAGATATAAAGATATTTGTATCAATGTTCAAATTTAGATATATAGTCAATCAAATAAACATCGCTTAAAGTATCTGCAGTTTAGTGACTTATGTAGGTTACACATTTAACAAATTGCAAACACTACAGCAGTGGTAAAATGACTCGCGACAAGATTAGTAAAATATAGGTATAGAGATGTGTTGATATAGTAATCAGAAAAAAATCTAAACACACTCACCGAGTGAGTGTGTAAGGCCATACTTAAATAATAGGCAAATTTATAATTAGCATATAATACTCTAAAATCCGAAAAATTACACATTAAATTTTGTTCGCAGGAAAAATAATGTGAGGTGTAAACTGGAGGCAATAACGGTGGGAAACCATCAAATAAATAATGGGTGTCGTGAGAGTATCATATAATAGATAGTGCTTGGGGCCTAAATTATAATATTGTTACCTATCATTATATTATAATATACTTAATCTATATAATTATAAATATATTGATAGATTATTATATATATATATAGACTATTATATATAAATGAGGGACTAATTGAGATATAATATGATGTGGTGGAATCACGACAAGGTATTTCATTAAAGATCTTTTGCAGTGCTTTAGAGTCATTCCCTTGAATGACTTCGCAAGATAAGGCTTTTAGTGTTGGAAAGAATAGCAAAGGTAGAATTGGTATTAGTATATTAATAATAATGACAATTGTGTCAAATAGTATGTGATCGGTGTATTATGATTATTAATCTATTCTTGGGTAGGGTATTGGCACAGATGTAAAGTGGCTAAAATAAATATTATAGATTATTTATAAT
>JABUQX010065084.1:50000-60000 GCA_015478945.1 Trachelipus rathkii
TGGATTTGCATGAGCCTCGTTGCTATTGAGTACTGACAGTCTCGATAAGGCCCATGTTCTTTACTGTCTCTATATTTTCTAATGTTCTAAATGTTCTGATGTCATTTCGAAAGGAAACTCTGTCATTTTTCTACGCGTATAACAAACAGCTTAAAGAGAACATAATGAACTGAATATGTGCCCATCACACGATCATTAAAGGCAGTTAAACATTGTTCATTCGACTATAAATATATATTATGATATATATATATATAATAGATATTATTATAATACTCATCTTATGCGAATGTGGATAATATATCTAATGTATAGTATTATATATAAATGATATAATATATGATATATGGTCTTATGTAGATGATATGCCCAGTGTTTTGGGCTAGTACAAAAGTGGTCATTTCAAGCACTCACAATATTAATACGCAATATCTACTTGCTTTTAAGCGAGATAAAGATTTTATTTGGGTAAGTTAAGTTAAAGTAAGTTAAATTAATTGAGGTTAGATTGAGTAATCTAAGGTTATGTAAGGTTTAATTAGCTAAAATTTTGAATAAATTGTTCACTGTATTTAAAATTATTTTATCAAGATATTTTTCACATCTGAATATTTTATTGTAATATTTCATTAATAATCATCATATGTTGGTTAAGAACCAGGTCCTTCATTGTTGGAGGTTAATAATTATTATGGTAAAATGTAGCCTATTTTTAAACGGGCTTTCAGGGAAGAACTACAAAAATTCCTTGGAAGCCGAATTGTCCATAGTTCCTATATATATTATATATAATATTATCTATCTATATAGTATTAATAGTATAAATATATATATAACTATATAATCTATATATATATATATATAGAATTATATAATATTATATATATAATGTATATAATATATTATATATATTCTCGAGTATATAAGATATCATGAATATAAACGAACACTATCATACATTATTATTATAATAACCCCGAGGTAGATATAATAAATAATAATATTATATAGATATATTATTATATATATTATATAAATATATATTAGTATAATATATATATTTATTGTAAGAAAGTGTTAGAGTCATGTTTTATAATATACATATAATATCTATATATATATTATATATATATACTATATATAATATTAAAATATATTAATCATTATTGATTTATATAGACTAATATATATACATAAGTATATATATATATATATATATATATATATATATATATATATATATATAATATATATATATATATATTATATATATATATATATATATATTATAATATATATATATATATATTATATTTCTTTCTTCTTTATTACCTATGTTACATTCGAAAATTTTGTTTGGCAAAAGTTATATAAATTTTATTCTCTGCTACCGAATATATATTTAGCATTTGTAAGCAAGCGTATCTCATTTCTCATTAATTATTGAAAACTCGTCACAGACAGAAAATCACGGCCTAGAGCTTCATGGGCGCTCGTCTGCCTCCGCGACGAACTCTCAACTATGGCTAAATGCAATGTAAGGGATTAATCCTTGGCCACGCTGCGCCACAAACACGCATCCCATACAAAACCCCGCCATTCTCTCCTAGCATGGCATCCTTTCTTCCGCCTCTCCAAGACTCACATTATCTCCTCCATAGACATGTCGTTCAACGACTCAATCACTTTCTCTTCCGGTCTCTATCACTCGGTCGTCCCAACATCACTCTCTATCATACATCTCGCTAATCAAACCGTACTATCATCTCATCGCTTCTCCTACATCGACGTCAACTACAGCTCCTCAACATAACTTCATATTATTCTCTCATCTACGCCTCCTTTCTACACACCACAAACTCTCTGAATAAGTCATATCCTCGATTATTAATTTTTTCTCACACTACATGCCCCTAAGAATGCCATGCTGACACTATTGAACTTTAGTATCTATATGTCTTGATTCCAGACATTTGTCTCACTACCATACACAATTAAACACAGGTAACATACATGCCTCATGTAAGTACTTCTAGCGCACTCAAAGACTTAGTCCCTTTACCTCCACCAACGATTTAATTGCACCAACAACCCTCCTGCATTCACAACTTTCCTACTACATTTCTGCATCATCGAATCCTCCTGTTTTTCTCATGCCAACACATACCCTCATTTAAACGCCAAACACTCTGCTGCCATCTGCTCACCCACTCAGCACCAACTTCACACTAGTGACTGATCTCACTCACAACCATAATTACTCTTTCTACGTTTACTCAAACCCCTCCTTTTACATACCATGCCAAATCTCCTCATATCCAACCTCTCAAACTCTCTCAGATCTCGCCACACAGAACCAAATCTCCGCATATAAAGGGTTAGTGGCACCTCTCTCACTCATGACTCCATTTCATCACCTAGCACACCGATTCCGCATCCCACCCTCGACTTCATAACCCCATCCATATACAAAGTGAATTAAATCAAGGAGACAACACAACCCTGTCTCACTCCGTTATTAATATTCAAACCAATCATTTTGACACCATTTATTCTTGCAGCACCTTCACTTCGCATAACATACTTTGTTCATTCAGAAGCTCTACCACCAACCATATATCGACTAATACCTCCATATAAGGTTCCTTATTTAACTCTAATCTATACGCCGTTGTAACATCATAAATACCTAATATATACCATTTATTCTTTCTTTTCCCTCAGTTCTCATTCATGCTTGTTTCAATGTATAATATATAATATATATAGTTAATATATAATATATATTATAATATATAGTAATATATATAATTACTCAAGTACTATATAAGGATGTCGTACATCAGCACCTCACCACTCATATATATTATATACTATATATATATATATAATCTATTAATATTAATATATATATATATATAATATATATATATATATATATATATATTATATATATTATATATTATTATAATTTATAGTTTTATATTATATATATATAATTATATATTATATATATATATATATAATAATAATATATAATATAATATATATATATATATATTATAATATATAATATATAATATACATATATAGTATTATTATATATATATAATATATATATATTATATATAAATATAATATATATATATATTAATAATATAGTATAATATATATATATAATTATATAGCGTATATATATATATATATATATATTATATATATATATATTATATATATTATATATATATATAATATAGATATTATATATAATAAATTATTATATATATATATATAAGATAATAGTATACATCTATATATATTATATATTATATATTAGTAATATATATATAAGTATATATATATATATATATAAACTATATTATATTATATATATATATATAGATAATATTGCACAAAGAGATATTCATTGATAAAGTACAAAGAGCGTATTTTGCTAAACGATTCCTTCGAGCTATTTAAGTAAAAGGTAATCATATCGAGACCTCTTTCCTTTTTGAGGAAATTGACTAAACCAATTAATTTCTTTGTTTTAAGAAAATATTTACATTGCAAATTACATAATATATTTATACTTTGTTTTATCAAGAAATATTTTTATTCAGTAAAATTAACCAAGTAATAAATTCATTTGAATTGATGGAAAAAATAGAAAAAATGAATAAAATCCAAATAAAGAATATCTTGCAAATGGAAATAATATTCCCGTCGTCTAACAGAAATGATATTGAAGGAAAGCCCAAAGAATTTAAAAAGGTACTTTGTATAGGAGGAGCGTCCATAAAACATGAATTTCCAAAAAAGGAAGGGTTGTGAAGTAAAATTTTTATAGTGGTATCCTTATTGGCTATTCATAAATATGGGTCATAGTTATAGAATGCAATTAAAAGAATATCTGAGATAAAAGGTTGTCGATTCTTAGAAACAGGAGTTGCAGACGATACTAAAGTATTATTGCATGTTTGTAGCCTATGTATATCTTAGCAGATCAATATTTATTTAATTTTATTCATACAAATATAAACTATAACTTGCTTTATATAAAATTCTAAATTACATAATAATGAATTAATAAATCTAAATACGTAATAAGACTTCGAGAGATGTAAATAAGGTGCTTTATAATTATTCGTTATAAATTACAAAAATACTGTTCATGTGATTCGGTATGTTAATAATAACAATAATATTTTGGTTCAACATTATTGTGTTTTCTCAAATTTTCGTTATTTAATTGAAGTTGGAACTTAACCAGGAAAGTTAGGTTAGGTCTTTAGCTGACCGTTGCCCATAGTTCTATTGTTCATGTGTGAGAGCCAACTTAGGTGTTTTGAGAGTATATTATTTCATATAAAATAAATATTTGAAAAATTACATAAAATTTTAATCCATAAAAACAATGACATAAATTAAATCCAAATAACGGTAACTTGTAAAATAAAAAATATGCCTGCTGTCTGCCAAAAAATAAATTTTTTTAAGGAATCAATGTTATTGGTTCAAAGATACCTTGGGTGACGAAGAGATTTTTCCAAGGCTTCCTTGGCCTAAAGCCTACATTGAACCATGGTTGAATTGAAATAGCATTTAAAAATTAAAACATTTTACAGTAGGCATTTCAAAAAATACTTGAGTGAAGGTACCATCAAGGAGTATTCATATATATGAGCCTAACCTAAGAGTATCAAATAGTACCTGAGGAGCATATGATAAGCATTGAGATTCCATCGTAAATGCTTTACATCTTCCTCAAAGATAAATGTTGCATCATATTGACTACGTGGATTCTCAGTACATTCCTTATTATCAATATGTATTATTTCTTGTCTTTAAAAACATTTGTTGATATAAAACAGCCTCTTATGCTGGTTAGTATCTGCAAAGATTGATCTAGTTACTCATATTATCTATCACTAAGCATGGAATTTAAATACTTTAAGAACATATCTATTAATTAGTGTTACTTTACATCTACTCCAGATTCAATGACAGACTTCTCTTAAATAGTATCTATTCCTAATGCAATGACAACTATGACTTTCCATTATATCTATATAGAACTAGCGGCAGAGGTGATAAATATAAAATGGAGAGGCTCTTTATCACGCAAACTACGCTTAAATAGCTAAATTCTCATAACAATTTAATTTCATATGCTCTAAAAATGTCGTTAAAATTGCACAAATCTTATTAAAAACATTTTTAGCATAAATTTATTTTGGACAGAATAGTATAAGGTAAAGTAAGGTAAATTTATTTCAAAAGTTCTTAAATTCCTTAGATTTCAAATTAGTTTTTCATTTTTTTATTATATTAAATTGTTCTTAAATTTAAATGACAACAATTAATTAAGCAAGAAAATATTACTTAACACTGTAAATTGAAATAGTTTTAGCATAAATTTAAAATGTAATATCAATAAATAATGAGAAACGATAAAATAAGTATCAGTAATACCAGAATAAAATAGTAATAAATCCAAACCTTTCTAATTTTCTATCCAAAGGAGAGAAAGACAGGTACTGTCATATTTAAAGTTTTGGTAAATGTATCTTCCATAGAGTTTGGGACAATTCGAATAGCTATCAGTGCAAATATAGAATTCAAGAAGGCCTTCGTTTTTAATTTTATCTCTTGTTATTTGAGCCTATAAAATAAGAAAATTTGGTAAAGGAGCAATACAGTTTAATATTTTGACTTTTTACAATACCAAATTTTCAAAAGTGTTTCCAATTAATTTGTACGGCAAATATTAACATTCACAGCAATATCTTTAAGTGGAAGCAATCAAACATACAGCTTTCATAAGTTCAACAAATTTTTTCCGCTCTATTTTGCAAGAAGAGAAAATGAGTAAAAAATTTGGGACAGAAATCAAAGTGATAAAGATTTTATACAGGGAGATTATCTGAAAATTTGATGTTATAAAGTTATTAAATTTCCTCTTTCGAAGAATTAGCAATTTTACTTTATTATATCAAATTTCATTTGATATTCACGTTTTGAGTGTGTTGAATTCAAATATAGCGGCAGATCTGTAGTTTAATCTACAGTATTAAAAAATGTGGACTTAAATTAAAACATTATTAACTCAATGATGAGTGTGTCTCTTATGAAATATTTATTTAAATTATTAAAAGTTATGGTCAATAACGATAAATCCTGATAATTGTTATGATCAACTGAAATATTTTGTTGACTTTCCTTGTATATTATTGATCTCAGCAACTCTCCACTAACATAGAGAACTCTCCATTCTAGGCTCATCCAATATCACTATAATTAAATAAGGAATAAAGATATCATTGTTATAAATTTTTGTGATATCTAAACTCAAAAATAACTTCAAAAATTTCTTCGTAGTTTTTCACTTATATTGTAAATGTAATTGTATAAAAAGCTTCTGTTGACTTTTCAGAATCTCAATTCATTTAAATTTATTTTGGAAATCAGTACCTGGGCGCAACCGTTTATTCCTGTGACATAAAATAATTATTTTTATTATTATTATTATTATTATTATTATTATTATTATTATTATTATTATTATTATTATTATTATTATTATTATTATTATTATTATTATTATTATTATTATTATTATTATTATTATTATTATTTTGCAGCCAACGGAATTTTTGCATCAAAGTAGCAAATATAATGTCATAGTTATTCATTGCTTCATCAAATGTTTTAGATACTTTCAATTCCATGCACAGCTAGAGAAATTTGTTCCTGAACAATTTTCCTTTCAAATATTTTAATCGTTTGAATCTATGTTGGCAACCATGATGCGTTATTGTGTTGCCAAGGACAATAAAGAATAATGCTTACCTAGCAACCGGGATACGTCAAAGCAACACTATTGTTTGCATTATGCTGCAAATATAATTTACAAGGATTAAAATATTTGAAAAGAAACCTGTTCAGAACCACTTATCCAACTGTACATAGTAGGCAATAATTTTGTCTTGTTCACCACGTAAATATTTAATGTCCCTTCATAAGGGATTGATCTGATCTCTCTTCCCAGTAGTATACAAATATAACAGCCTTTCTTATTGTTTTTACAGTGATCATCATCGCTCAAGAGCACTGTCCTATTCTAGGAGGAATGTAACAGCCTTTTTCAATCCTTACCTAACGCAAATTAGCAGATGAGCACAGATGAAGCCATTTAGTGAGCGGTACCTAAGTTCGGCAGGAAACAGAAATGAAAGTAACTGGCCACAACAACGGTGATTTAAAAAACAACCCACCGGGACAAGCTCTTGCTTTAATGTCAACACAAAAATTCATACGCAGATTCTCCCTTTGTTGAGAATTCTTGGTAATTTAGTGAATTAGTTAAATTATACTATTACATTTAGGTTTGTACATATTTTCTTTTCGTAATCTTCTGCAGAAGCTTCGATCTATGTTCACCATATTTAGTAGGCTTCCTTTATTCAGATTGTTTACTAATCCAGGATGAGTTTTAGTATTTTTTGATTTTTTTTTAAATAATTTTGATTTTTTTGATTTTATTTTTTTCTTATTTTTTTTATTCGTAACGTCACGCAATATATAATTTGTAACTTGCAAATTATATTTCGCGTGATGTTACGAATCCAAAAATCAAAAATATCAAAAAATAAAAATACAAAATTCTTTTATAAAAATCAAAATCACCAAAATTGCCATATCCCTGCCAATTACTGTAGAATGATGATTTAAGGTATTTAATGGAGCTGTTTTTAATCATATCTTTTTGGTAGTGATAAAGAACTTTCTTTGTTCATAAAAGTTTGAAAACTCAAACTCTTCTACAACCTGATTACCATCTATTGTAAAAAATATATATTTTTCTGAAAGACATTCTCTTTCAGAAAAAAAGAACAATTTTTGTTTCTAAAAGATTTATAACTTAAACATGTCAATTTTCATTGTTTTGACAAGCTTCTTTTTAAACTCAGATTCTTTTTCTGGGATAACATTATATTTACTGTGCTTGGAATTGCAGGTAGTGCAATAAAATATGGGTGAGTGATGAATTAATTTCTTTATAAAGGCAATAATGGAACTATGTCTTTTTATATTTTGAAATTTTGATGAAGTCCATGTTGTTTTACATATATTAGGAGCATCCTCAAGATCACAAACTTCGAGATAAACAAAAAATATAGTAAACTCATTAATTCTTGCATATTCATTAATCAGTCAATCAGGTTTGCCAGAAATTGGGAGCCAAAAAGCTCGGGAGGCCAAATTTTATCTTGGTTTATTATATTATAGTTATTATAAGGATAATATATTTCTGGGTAATTAAATTCATGCTCTTATGCTTTTATGAAGGTAACATCCTATATTTTGTACTAAGTACTAGATCTACTCTATAAAAATAGCAGAACTAAATATTACACTATAAATCTCAAGATATAATTACTTTATAAATACACATCTACTGCATCTCGAAATAAAAGTTACTGAAACTATGTAAGAAAGAAATATGAACACCTTGAAAAAATTCTTCTTATTTTACATAAATTTTATTACCACACTTCACGTAGAGTTATTAAATGTTTAATGAATTTAATTAAGTAAACATATTCTAGCAGGACAAACAGGGCATGCTGATCATATTCTCTGGCGTATCACGTCATCTTTCTGTCACGCAACTAGTTATCTACCATAAATGCTATATTTTCAAGTATTTAATAAGCAATTTGAAACAATCGCTTCTCCTTGTCAAATATTCACAGATCGTTATATATTTCAGTCAATTAAATGTGTCGGTTTGTTTCGAGCAAAAGAGAAATTTGCTGGATAGCCTAAATTACCTTAACCTTGATTTATTTCAAATCTTACCAAAATAACATTTATCATTTAGTTGTACAAAGAGGAACTGTTCTGGGGAAATCTATTCCTAGTAGCCCAAATTCAATCATTTTGCTATAAAGAGGAATTGGACCAAAAACTGTTTCATTCTCTATTGATCCTTTAATAAGATCATCGGAAGGCTTAGCACAAACATAGCAGCTTTCCTTGGGAAAGTATTTGATCTCTGTTTAGTATATATATATATATATATATATATATATATATATATATATATATAGTATATATATATATATATATATATATATATATATATATATATATATATATAGGCTATATATATATATATATATATATATTAAAATTTATAATCATTTAAAGAATATTTTCACGAACATAATCTTAAATAATAAAAGTTAAATAATAACTAAAACCATTAAAAGAATTTAAAAGAGAAAGTTGACTTTTCAACTTCCTATCCGTAAGTATTACAACTGCTAAAGAAGTACTACAACTATTAAAGAAGCACTATAAATGCTAGAGAAGAACTAAAACTGCTTCACACTTTGTAAGAGAAAACAACGAACGTACCGATTACAGAAAGTCTTTTCTAAGTAAAATTTTAGTGAAATTCTATTGCAACATCACCGAGAGAAAAACAAACAAACTCTGAAGTATTAAAATTGTTAATTGAAGTGATTTGTAATTAATATAACATAACTAATTGGTTTGAAGGTTTAATTTGAGAAAAGAACAGCAATTTAAAGCCAGGAAAATTAAGGAAATGATCAGAATTTCTTATGTTTTTAAAAGAGAATTAATATAATTGTCGGTATTTATGTCATTTTTATGTGTATTAAGTCTAAATTCCAAGGGTTTTAAAGTTTCTTCTGCATAAGACAGAGTACATACACACCTCAAGGGATCTGATAAACACCAGAATTTTTCTGAGAATAAGAACTGATATTTCTTATAAGAAGATATTGAGATTTCGAAAAAATATCTTAATATTAAAAAGAAGACAAATAAAAATTTAAGTGTATGAATACTCGTAAAAAGGTATTATTATTGCATCTTCAAGAGAAAACTCTGTATGCAAAATTAGATGGCAAGAAAGAAACTTTAGCCTGCTGAAATATTTTATGAATAATTTTGCCAGCAAACC
>JABUQX010065084.1:67500-70000 GCA_015478945.1 Trachelipus rathkii
AAGGAAAGAGGGAGATGAATTTTGGAGAATACAAGGGTATGATATCAGGGGTGAACGAGAGAGTGAGGGCGAGGGAAGGGGTGGGAATAGTTATGAGGAAAGAGATGTGGGATAAGGTGAGACTGTGTAACCAGGTGAGTTCTAGGATTATGTGGGTAAAAGTGAAATTCGGGGGGGAAATGTGGGTTTTTGTATGTGCGTACGCACCAGTGAATGGAGCGAGGGAGGAGGAGAGAGAAAGATTTTGGGAGGAGCTGAATGAGTGTTGGGAAAGTTTTGGGGTAAATGAAAAAATTTGTCTATTGGGAGATTTGAAATTAAGAGTGGGAAGGTGGGGTGGAAGAATAGGACCTTTGGGGTAGGGAGAGGAATGCTAATGAAAGAAGAATGATAGGGAATACGTGGTTTAAAAAGTGAGAATATAAGTATACATGGAAGAGTGAGATAACGGGGAGGAGATTATATGTGTGTGTAAATGGGAAGGATAGAGATAGATTATTAGATGTAAATGTATTTAGAGGGGCGGGGGGGGATATCGGATCACTATTTGGTGCTTGCCAGGATAAGGGTGGGAGGAGAGGTGATGGTTAGGGAGAGGGGAGAAAAGAGGAGAGTGGAAGTGATAAAGGTGGAAAAATTGGAGGAGATAGTGTGTGGGAGGGAGTTTAGGAGAGGTATGGAGGACAGGTGGAGAAACGTGAGAGGGACGGGAATTGGGGAGGTGGAGGGGGAGTGGAAGAGATTTAGAGAGGCAATATGTGAAGAGGCAAGGGTATGTGGAGTAAAAAGGGTGGGTGCAAGCAGAAGGAAAGGGAGTGAATGGTGGAGTGAGGAGGTGAGTGAGGTGGTAAAAAGGAAAAAGGAGGCCTATGTGAAATGGTTGGGAAGTAGGAGAGAAGATAGTTGGGAGGAATATAGAAGGATTAGAGTGGAAGCAAAGAGGGCGGTGGAGAGGGCGAAGAGAAGAGCAAAAGGGGAATGGTGTAGAAGAGTGACGGAAAATTTTGAATCGGGGAGTAAGATGTTTTGGAAAGAAGTTAATAAAAAAAGGAAGAAGAAGGAGGTGGGGAGAGGATTAAGGGAGGAGATGGGGAGTGGATAGGAGGAGAGGATAGGGTGAGGAAGAGGTGGGGGGAGTACTTTAGTGGACTATTGAATGAAGGGGGTGGGGTAGGGGAGGAAGAAATGCAAGAGGTGAGGATGGGAAATGAAGTGGGGAGGGAGGGGGAGGATGAAATACAAATGGAGGAAATTATTAGGGCTGTGAATAAAGGAAAAAAAGGGAAGTCCGCAGGTCTGGATGGTGTGAGAATGGAAATGTTGCAGAAGGGAGGTAGAGGGGTGGAGGAATGGCTGTATAGATTGTATAACATATGTTGGAGGAGTGGTGAGGTACCACAGGATTGGGAGGATGGTTGTTTGGTTCCCCTGTATAAGGGGAAAGGGGATAGGATGGAATGTGGAAATTATAGAGGTATATGTCTTTTAAGTATGGTAGGGAAAGTGGAAGAATACTGATTGAGAGAGTAAGAGGTTTAACGGAGGGGAGAATGGGGGAAGAACAAGGAGGGTTTAGGGAGGGAAGAGGGTGTGTGGATCAAGTGTTTACATTAAAGATGCTTGTGGAGAAAAGTATAGAGAGGAAAGGGAAAGTGTATGGGTGTTTTTTAGATTTAGAGAAAGCATATGATAGAGTGAATAGGGGTGAACTGTGGAGGGTGTTGGAGGAAAATGGGGTGGGGGTAATTTAGGGAAAGGTATTAGGGCTTTTTATAGGAATAGTAGAATGTGTGTGAGAGTGTTAGGAGGGGAGAGTGAGATGTTTGGGATGGTGTGTGGATTGAGGCAGGGGTGTGTAATGTCGCCATGGCTAGTGGTGAGGGAGGGGAGGGGGGTGGAATTGATGAATGGGAATGATAGAAGGGAAGTGAACATGATACTGTTTGCGGATGATACTGCCCTAGTGGCGAAGAGCGCGGAAGGGCTGAGGTATTTGGTGAGGGAGTTTGAGAGAATGTGTGGACAAAAGGGGCTTAAAATAAATCCAGGTAAGAGTAAAGTATTAGTGTTTGAGGAGGAGGAGAGTGTAGAGGAGGAGGTGTTAGAGGTTAGAGTAGGGGGTGTAGTATTGGAAGAAGTAAAGGTTTTTAGATATTTAGGGATGGAGTTGGGTAAGGGGGGAGGGATGAAGGAGGAGATAGAGCATAGAATAGGTGAAGGAATGAGAGCTTGAGTGGTCTGAGAGAAATATGGAAAGGGGGACTTATCACAGGAAAGTCAAGATAAGTATGTTTGAGAAAATCTGTGTACCAGCGGTGTTGTATGGGTGTGAAACGGGGGGTTGAATGCCAGGTCCAGGAAAAAGTTGGAAGTATTTGAGATGAAGGGGTTGAGAGTGGTTTGTGGGGTTAGTAGAAGGGAGAGGATTAGGAATAGGGTGGTGAGGGAGAGATGTGATTGGAGGAATGGTCTGGTGGGAAGAGCGGAGAAGGGAATGTTA
>JABUQX010065086.1:0-49329 GCA_015478945.1 Trachelipus rathkii
AAACACATGTCCTGCCGAAGTACGATGAGTCAGGCAGACTGTCAAATTTGACCTTACTTTCCATTAGAATGGAGAACTTTTAATTTAGATTAATCAAAATCAGTACCATCCTGCTATGAAAAATATAAATAAGGTTCGCAAAAGAAAAAGAGAAAAGACCACGACAGTTGTAATCTTCTTACATTGTTAGTCTGTAGTTGGCGAGCACTAATAGATATAGAGATATTATATATAATAATATATAATATTATATATATATATATAGGTAATATATATATATTATAGTAATTTATATATATTTTATACTATATATATATATATGTATAATATATATATTTATTTTTGAAAGTTCTCCATTATTTCGGTTCAAACGAGCCGTAACTGATAAATCTCTTTGGATACGGATTAGTATACAGTGGTTAACCTTTCTATGATGTGCTAGTTACAGACGGAGCATATAAATAGAATAAGATTTTCGATAAATTTATTTTTTCATTCTTTTACAAGTTTATCTTCTCTTGAGTCGTAAAAAACATTTAACACAGGACGTTATGTTCTTAGAGTTTGTAATATAACTTAATAACAGTCTCTTTCAGTAGTTAATATTAAGAGCAATAAAAACTGGAAAAACAGTAAATCAGTTAAAATCAAAATACCTCATTTCAAAATTTCAGTAAGACAAGTAGGCGGTAACATTAATTAACCTCAATGGTTTTATTAATTCGAAGCATACAATAATAGACAGTCTCTTTCAGCTAGTGTATTTACAATTCCATAAAACAGCAACATCTTCAAATCAGGAAATAAAATAACCATTTCAAATTCAGTAAACAAATAGATCGGGTTATGCAGATTAACTCATGCCATGAGTACCTAACAGTTCTTCAATTTTTACTCGTTAAAGATTAACATATATACAAATAAAACCTGAAATGCTTTTTACCAATAAGAAACTAAACTCTGCAATCAAATAATACATCATTACGAAGGGTAAACCCGTGCACTTATGTCGTCTTGCAAAACAACCTAAAAAATACCGTCCAGTAAATGTATAACTCATTACAATCCGGCTTGTCTGCAAAAACGCCGTAACCATAACAAACACACTGAGATATTCACAGAGTTACAATCATTTTAAGCCAAAAAGAATTTTCCTTTAACAAGTTTATCGTGCCTATCAGCGTTGCACCTTTGTTCTCAATCCAAACAGCTATCATTAACCCTGGATCCAACTGGGTGATACGAAACATTGTCTCAACTGCACTCTAACTTTCCAGGCTCAAATTAAATATCTTGCTTGAAAACCCAGACAAACCAGTATCCCTAGAAAATAAAAATAAAATTGAAATGTTTAATTTTATCACAATTCTGCAAAAATAAAAAAACATTAAATAAAACACGTGGAAAGGGTTGAGAGTCTATGAGGGGGACGTACAAAACTGGGACTCCCCTCTCCTCTCTCCCTCCCTCTCGTCCCCTGCAACGCACCGACGAGGCACTTCCGCCTTACACGCCTTATATAGAATAAACAATATGTAGAAAAGTCCAGTTTGGTACTAAGATTCATGAGTGTTGTTTAATTTAAAGGTTAATTATTTTTGTGAGAGGTAGAAAAATATTAAAGTCATTTATATATTATAAATTCATAAAGAGGAAACAATAGAGGATAGAGTGAGGAAGCAAAAATATTTAATTTGAGCCTGGAAAGTTAGAGTGCAGTTGAGACAATGTTTCGTATCACCAAGTGCATTCATCCCGGTTTAATGATAGCTGTTTGGATTGAGAACAAAGGTGCAACGCTGATAGGCACGATAAATTTGTTTAAAGGAAAATTCATTTTTGGCTTAAAAAATGATTGTAACTTGTGATTATCTCAGTGTGTTGCTAGGTTACGAAGCGTTTTGCAGCAAGACACGTGTAATGATTTAACATTTACTGGAGGTATTTATAATAAGAGGTTGTGATACAATTGCAAGCGCGTCATAGGTGTCACGGTTTATACCCTTGTATAGATTAATATTTGCATGCAGAGGTTATTTTTCTTATGTTGGTAAAGCATTTTCGGTTTTATGTGTTATATATGTTAACTTTAAGATTAAAATTGGAAGAACGTTTATAGTTTGTTATCTCATTAGGGCATGACGTTTAATTGCTAACCGGTGCTATCTTGTTACTGGAATTTGAAATGGGTAATTTTATTGTTCTGATTAGCAGGTGTTTACTGTTTTATGGTATAGGAGTAATGGTATAAAAGAAATGTATAGGAATTGGAGAATACCACAACCCACCCCCATAGGCGAGGGGTATAGTACGCGAAATCGTAGGATGAATTGTAAATCACTACTAAGGAGACTGTTATATTGTAATGTTCCGAATATAAAACCATGAGTTGAATTAATAGTTAACCGGCCTATCTTGTTTACTGAATTTGAAATGGGTATTTTGTTTACTGATTTACATGTGTTACTGTTTTATTGAATTTTAAATTACTACTGAAGAGACTGGTATCATGTATATTCAAATTATAAGAACGAACGTCCCTGTGTTAATGTTTTTTTTACGATCAGAGAAAGAGTAAATTGTTAAAGAGGAGTGAAAATAAATTACGAAAATCCTTATTTATTTTATATGCCTCCGCGTAAACAACATAAGAAAGGTTATTGTTATACGTATAGAAGGATTATCAGTAGAGGCTCTGATGAAAACCGAAAAACATGGGAGAACATTCCAAGATATAATGAGTATATATATATATATATAATATATATAATAAGTATATATATATAGTATATATATATATATATATAATATATTATATTATATAAGAATATAATATAATATTATAATATTATATATATATGCTATAATTAGTGCTCGCGCAACTACAGCTAACTTGTAAGAAGATCAAATTCTTCTTTCCTTTTCTTCGGCGAACTTATTTATAATATTTTCATAGCAGGATGGATGATTGATAACTAAATAAAAAGTTCTCATTTGCTATGGAAGTAAAGGTCAAAATTTGACAGTCTGCCCCTGACCTCATCGTACCTTCGAGGAATGTGTTTTATACGATTAGGCAAGAAAAACTTTCAACAGATGCCGTTGTTGCTGGAATTGTGGCGATCAGACTAAAAGTCTATAAGATTCAGAAAGCCCATCTTGTGAATCACTCTCTACGATGATTTTTAAATCAGTTTGAGTGTCCTAAGTTATCCAGAGATTAGCATTTGTTTGGTCATAATTCACGGTTAATTCATTATGTAAAAATTCTGTAACTTACAAAACAAGTTTCCTGAAGAAGCCATAGATTCTTTAATGGCCACAAAAGAAAGAAGAGTAGAGTCATTTTTACAATAATGAATAGTTTTAAGTTGAAATGTTCCAACATTAGGAACTAGGAACACTCAACTATTTTAATTCATCGATGAAGAATGATTCACAAGATGGGTTTGCTGAAGTCTTAATAGACTTTTTAGTCTGATCGCCACAATTCCCGCAACAACGGCATCTGTTGAAAGTTTTTCTTGCCTAAATCGTAATAAACACATTCACCTCCGAACGTGATTGAGTCAGGGCAGACTTGTCCAATTTATGACCTTACTTTCATAGAAATGAGTAACTTTTTAATTTAGTTAATCCTAATCATTTCCTCCTGCCTGGAAAAATATAATAAGTTGCAAGAAAGGAAGAGAAATTATTGCTTCGCTGAAAATGGTTGTAGTTGCGAGCACTTATATATACGAGATATATTATGATAATATATATATATATATATATATATTATATAATATGATATAATAAAATATATATATATATTAGGATTATGTATATATATATATTATATATAATATATATATATATATATAATTTCTTTTGAAGTGTCGTCCCATGTTTTCCGGTTCACGAGCCGCTACTGATAAATCTTTATACGTATAACAATAACCTTTCTTATGGATGGCTAGATTACGCGGAGGCCTAATAAATAAATAAGGATTTCGCCTAACCATTTATCCCTCTCTCCATTCTTCTACACCAATTCTCACTCTTTCTCTTGATCGCTAACAGCAACCACCACTTCAACTAACAGGATTCGTTCTATCAATTCTACGACCATATCCACAACTTATACACAGTCTCCTTCACCAGTAACTCTACAAAACTTCAACTAAACACCATCGACACCATGGTACACATCAGTAAACAAAATATACAGCCCATTTCAAATATATATATCAGTAAACAAGTAGGACCGGTACATAATTAACTCATAAAAGGGTTTTATAATTCGATACATACAAATATAACAGTCTCTTCAGATAGTGATTTAACAATTCCATAAAAACAGTAACACCTGCAAAATCAAGGAAATAAAATACCCATTCAAATTCAGTAAACGAAGTAGCCAGGGTTTAAGCATTAACTCATTGCCCAATGAGTACACTGAGCGTTCTCATTTTAATGCTTAAAAGTTAACATATATACAGACACATAAACCTGAAAATGCTTTTTACCAATAGAAATAAACTCTGCATGCAAATATACATCTTACAAGGGTAAACCGTGACACTATGCGCCTTGCAAATATCAACCTTAAAAATACCTCCAGTAAATGTAAACTCATTACACGGCTTGTCTGGCAAAACGCCGTAACCATAGCAACACACTGAGATAATTCACGAGTTACAATCATTTTAAGCCAAAAAGAATTCTCCTTTAACAGTTATCGTGCCTATCAGCGTTGCACCTTGATTCTCAAATCCCACCGACAGCTCTACCTCCACTACAACACCGCGCAGTCATCCCCAACCTCGGCCTCGATACCGCCACAACATTGCTCTCAACCCCTGCACCTATCTACCCCCTTCCTCCAGCGCCCCAAACTTCAACTTATCACTTACCGCCCCCCCGCCCGCACCACCCCACGCTCTCCCTAGACCATCAAACTACAATGCTGTTTAATTTTTCACTTCTCACAAAATAATAACCTTTAAATAAAACACTAAATTGAATCTATACGTACCAAACTGGGACTTTTCTTCTTTGTTTCTTATAACTTAACAATCCGGTCTCAAACAAACCTTTAAAAATACCTTAGTCCTTATCATTTCTTCCTAGTTGGTTTATCCTAGCCATGACATATCTCCCTACCCAAGTTTGGGTACCAAACTTTAAAAGAAAAAAACAAAAGAAACAACAAAAAAAGGAACAAAAAAAACTTTTAACTAACTTTATTCCTATAATTCATCCATCAATAAACTATTCATCCTTCTGGTCTCTTCCGCTCTTCTATCTCTCTCGTTCCGTTGCTTCTGTAACTTTTCGTCATCTGTCAAATTTACGTCTACCATCTCTCCTTGCACGCTTACTGCTCCTTGTTCTTGTGTACTAGTCGCTCCTTGTCCTTGTACACTCCCTCTTGCCCAATTCCCCCTTTGAGGGCAATTTCCACCAAAGGGGTATTCTGACTTGCAAACCACACATCTTTTTACATTTCCTTGTTTATTGACAGGGTTTCGGATCCTTCTCTCCATTACTGTAAACTCATTAACTCATGCCCAATGAGTACACTAACGTTCTTCAATTTTAATCTTAAAGTTACAAGATAATGTATTTTATACATAAAAAGCATTTTTTACCAATAGAAATAAACTCTGCATGCAAATATACATCTTACAAGGGTAAGCCGTGACACTTATGGCCGTTTCAAAATTCAACCTTAGAAAATACCTCCAGTAAAATGTAACCATGTACACGCTTTGTCTGGCTAAAACGCCCGTAGACCATAGCACGACACTGAGTAATTTCACAGGGGAGGTTACAGGGGATCATTCCTAGCCAACACCCAGAATCCTTTCCCCTTCTACCAGAAAGTCTCACTCGCTCCCGCCCTCCACCTCCAGCGCCGCCTCTGGCCCACCCCCCTCTTGCTCTCGGGTATTCTTTAAACTAGCTTTATCATTAAAGTCCGTGGATGGATCGCAACTGGGTGACTAGAAACAATTGAGTCAAACAACAGCACTCTAACTTTCAAGGCTCACAATTAAATATTTGCGTCCTACACCAGTTCCCTAGAAATTAAATAATAAATCCTGTTAATTTTCCATCTTCTTCACAAATATAACTGTTATATACACTTAAAATTGGGAAATTCTATAATTTATACGTCCTACAATGGGACTTTCTTCTTTGTTCATTATTAACTTATATCATATTAAGGCCCGCCCCCGGATCTCATATCATACCGTGGGTGTGAAGAAGGTGATCGCGGTTAGTTGCTTGAATGATTCATTTGCTTCCTTGAGTGGTGTTTACCTAAGCCATAGACTTAATATAATATAGGATGTGATATAATAGGTATAGTATATATGATATTATAATGTATATAGAATATAAAATAGTGAGTATAGGTATATATATAAGGGGTAGAGGTGTGAGTTAGGGGTATAGGGTATACCGGTATTTAAGGTATGAGTAGTAGAGGTGGATATAGTAGGTAGGTAGGGGGGGGTAGGGTATATATATATATATATATATAGTGAGGTATAGGTTAGAGGTAGTAGGTATAGGAGGGTAATAGAGGTAGGGTAGTTATATATATATATATAGTATATGATGGAAATAAAAAAAAATAATATAATAATAAATAATAATAATATAATAAATATAAATAACAAAGATGGGTATTATATAGTATATATATAATATATTAATAAATAAAAAAATAAAAAAAAAAATAAATATAGTATATATATATATATATAAATAAAAAAAAAATAAAAAATATAAGATATAAATGAAATCTATAAAATATTATATATATTTGGCATTCTTGTCAATTTGTAAGGGGTTTCGATGCCTTGGCCCCTGGTGAGGTCACAACTCATCCCCTCTTCACCAAACCTCCGTCATTCTACTCTAATTATGCATTCCTTTACTTTCCCCTCTGTAATACTCGCTAATTCCTTTCTCTTTCAGGCATTTCCATTTACTGACTCAATCCACTTCTTCTGTCATGGCCTCCCAGCCGGTCGAATTCCAGCACACTCACCACGACCAACTATAACAATACCGCTAACCAACCGACTATCATAACCATGACCTTTCACATGACAAGAACAACATCTAACAACGCAACACTATATATACATATTATATTCATCGCCATTATACACCATTTATCAAACGAACACACACAAACAAAAAAAAAAAAAAACTCTATAATACGGGAGTTTTCCTCTTTTATCAATTCTCTCACCACTAATACACAGGAAACCAACATAAAGTATAAGGGAAAGGTTTTTTTACGAACAAATGTACTATTATCATCTTATGTTCTAGACCATGTAGTCTCTCACTCTATACATATTAATCCATCAGGTGAATCATACCTCCATGTTAGACCCTAAGCCGGCACTCAAATCTTTGTGCCTTACATCCACCAAGGAATTTATATTGAGCACAAGCCACCATCCTGGCATTTTAACAAGCTTTCCTATCTACAACTCTGTAGTTCGATCAAAGTTTTCCAAAATAGATTTGAAGGGTAAAAATTAAGAAAACTCCAAACATGTTCATTCTTCTTTATATGAAAATGTAGGATAGAAACCATATAAGTAGTAAACAGAGCAGAGTTTGTATGGTGTGAGAAAGCGATAAATGTAGTAATAAATGAAATGTGCGTTGAGATGGTTTGTCATGTGGAGAGGATGGATGATATGTGCCGTTTTTTAAGCGATGTATACGTGGTGATGTGTGGAATCGACCGGCTGGGAGAGACCGAATAATAGATTAAGTCAGTAAGGAAAGCCTGGAAGGAGAGAATGTGTTATTTGGCAGAGGCGAATAAAAGGTTGCATAAATAGGAGTTGAATGGTCGGTTTGAGGGGCTGGTTGGCGGCCCATCTGGGCCAAGAGATAAACCCACATTGATCAAATGCATAGGGGAGGGTCCGTTCGCGATTACCCACGTGAAGCTCATAGGAGTGGTTTATTCTGATTGCGACGAGCTCTCACTAATAGGTATAAGAGGGGGACGTAAGGCTGGGCTTTCTTTTTCGACTTGTCAGTATTCTTCTACTCATTTCTGTTTTTCGGTGCTGTTAAGTACACCTTACACCAAGTCTTGGTGTGGTGGTGATTATATTATTTATATATATATATTATATAATAATAAATAATATATAAATTTATATAATATTATAATTATATAATGATATATATTATATATATATAAAAAAAATTATATAAATTAATATATATAGTAAATAAAGCGAGTAAGTTATGAATTGAGGTTGTTATCTCGATATTTGGCCAGCGTCTAGACTGCTGAGATAAGAATTTTGAATTAAAATGACGACATGATTGTACGTCATTTAAAATTGAGGCTGATTAGCCAAAGGGTAAAGAGACCGTATAATATCAAGTTATATATTCGAGAAGATACAGAGTCTCATGAGGAGAGTAGTGATGTAGATCGATATACTCGAGATATAAGGGTTGATTATATTTCCAGCGGATACGATTTATCTCCACGTGGTGGTATGTGATGTCTTGTTAATGAACAGACCCGCTGAAGCACCTATATTCGATTGTAAGTAATACTAGTACGCATCGAGATATACCGTATAAAATAATTGAACATACTAATATTAGGCTGGTATCTATAATTAAAAGGGTAATCATATTATATACGTATATATATATGTATTACGATATCAAGAGGAGATAAAGAAAGTAATAGATAATTAAATATAGGGTAGAGGATTACCTGGGTGCTCGTCGAAGCGAGAAAGAGGATTCGTTACGAGCATGTCGAGAATGTCATAAGGAACGCTACTTTTTTATTGTATTCGGGTCATATCCAGAGTTGATCGAGAGCTCGTACGTAATAGCATATAATACACGTGTAGCAGTACAATACTTTTTGCACCTACTACACGAATAGCGAGCGTAGTGCAACCTAAGCTTTACATTTCGGCCTCACACAGGTATTACACACACAGAGTAGTATTTTTCACAATATTTTATCTCATATGAGTAGTTCATGATCACTAATTATTTCTAATAGCGCGGAGCGAGAAATATCAAAATAATTCGAGCCTAGCACATAGAATAGCATTTTAAAATCTATTTATTTCTGAGACGAAATGGGAATGGGCGTTAAGTATCCAACCTATTTCAGAAAATCGTCGTCCCGCCCGCGGTTCGAGGTAAGAGCCAATAAATGATACCGAGTCATATATCAACGGAAACGCTAAATAAAAATCATTTTTTGTAATATGCGATACCTATTTTTATATCACCAGAGAAAGTTAAGCTGGTCTGAAACTCCATTTCGATTCGATATATTATTTAATTTAGCAGTATAATCGAGAATGTATTATATCAGCGGCTGTTACTTACAATACTCTTACTAGAACGAATAATCACCGGTTCATTATTTTTATAAATATTATAATAATTATAATAGGTATATTACTATAGAATCGTGATATATATATATAATAACATTTATTCTATTGAGGTACCTATATATAATATAGAGGGAATAGTTAGACAAATCAGAAATTAATTAGGGATAATAAATGTTTTTTTCTTTTAGGCAGTGCCTAGGAAATCACATTTTCCACAACGTTGTAGCTTATTATCACCGCATTGTAATGGTAATGAAGGTATTCCGGCTGAAACTTCACATTAAAGCACGCGACGTGATTCCGTCAAGAATACTGCGCGTTATTCAGTCAGACATAGTTTTCTGAGCTTCCTAACCTTTCTGTCGAGACCCAAGCACCAGATGAATTTAGAGGACTAAGATAATCATACATCCCGAAACAAAGTAGAGGGTAATACAATGTGTTTCTGTGTTATCAGATAACACTTTATTCCTCGAGTAGTAGAGAGCAAGATACGGAGAGGAAAGAGGGAGGGGGAACCATCACGATGTAAAGCAGTACCTGAATTTTGATTTCCTGTCAAGGCACTTAAAGACCGTGAGCCAAACATACACACCGTAGAAAGATGAAACAACATAAGATTTTGGGTGCCGTCCTAATTAATGATAACATGTTTATATCTTGCGAGAAAGTTTCTGTGGCGGCGAGAGATTGGAGCTATCAAACCCTTTACCCCTACAGTCACTCTCTCGTGCGCTTCACTTCCTACCTCACACTCACTATTTCTCTCTTGGCAGAGTTGAGTATGCCACGCTGATCACTAAAACCCGACAGGAAAGATTAATCTGTATTTGCACCATTCTTCGGTGCAGCGTAATGTGAGTTACCTTACAATATTCGCCAATAAGTACTGTCTTGAATGTGGCAATAAGAACTAATAAGTCTCTTATGCATCGATTTATATCACTGTGGCACATCTTTAGAGTGTCATATTATTTTTATCTATCATTTTAGAATACGAACTCTGTGATCCAATGAATATATTTGTGGTTCCGTACGCAGATAAACTTACTAAATAAATTTCACAATTAAAATTAAAGTAATCGTGAATACTAGTTTAGATATATTAAGTAGGTGTTTAATCAGAGTTATAACGGTAATTATAGCGTAACACGAGAGCTCAGAAGATAAATATGGCATAAATCACCTATAATATACGATTATGAGTATAATATCAACTGAGAGTCATAAGAGGCACACTACTATATATATATATAGAGATAATTATCGCCTTGAAAAAGTAAGTATAATACCGGATACTTAATCGTCATCGAAAGCGTCGTGAGCGTATTGCTTGGTGTTTCAAAAATTCTCGACTGAGGCGCACTTTCACCGTAATCACCCTCTTGAAAAATGTAAAACGGTTCCCGTCCACACAAACGACGTACAGATGAGAGCGCCAGAGATACTTGTCCGCACCCAATCGTCTATGTCGACACAGTTACGCGAGTAGGAACGGAGGAGGAATGGTCGGCGACTAGGTCGCAACCCGACCCTATTTATGAGAAATTAACCCCGACCGATTCTCCGACGCTCACCTCCTCTATCTATTACATAGTATATATTCTATCTTACTTCACTCAGCCTACTTTGTTACCACATATCTAACCGAGTTTGATCACTAGTTATTAAGTAATGAAATCCTCGTATAATGGATCCGTATAGACGGAGATTTCGTGTGCGACGAGGAGACGAGTCCATGACTAGTAACCGTGTAACTATACAGAATTCGGATGTACTAACTTACGTATTATTTAGTAACGTTAATTTAGTTATCGACTCACTCTGAGGCTATACTCAACTGATTCGTTATAATCATAATATATATTATCAGCAGTGATATCATAATGGGTAGGGTATAGTTTAGTAATTTATACCGTGACGACGAATTATCTCACTCCGCCAATTTATATATATATGAGATTATTAGAGACTTGTTTACGCATAACGATGAGAGTGTCGGCAACTGCTGAGGTAGAGAAGAAACGGTAAATGGTCTGGGAAGTCAGAGAAGATTCTAAAAACTTCGTTTCATAGACACAAGTGAGGGAGTGCGTTGATGGTATGTAGAGAATGACTATAAAAATGAACGAGAGAAGGGAGCCGATACTCTAGAGAGTGTGAGTGGTGGGTAGGAAAAGGGGGAGTATGAGCAGGAATCATAATTCGAATTAGCCGCGTGCGTAAGATGGAGTTATTTGCGCCCAGAACGGATGTGGCAGGAGAGGTGAGAGACATTCGAAGATTATATAGATTGGAGGGATTAGTTTGGTTGGCAGGTACTATATCGTTACCCGATGTAATAACGTGTTGAGTCAAATGCTGGAATATCGATACGGCTGGGGGAGACCGAGGAAAAAGTGGATTGAGTCAGCTACATCAGGGGATTCGTCCTGTACAAGGAGATGAAGCATCCAGTTTTGTCAGATCAGATATGGAGCGGAATGATAAGCAAGAACGTGTAACATAAGTAATAAGCGCAGATATCTCGGTGCGCTGTTTTGTAGATTTACGTAAGATAAGAAATTTGGTTGAGAGGCATCCACTCGTTGAAAGAGCGAAACCGAGACGCGAGCGAGAATTATGAAGCCTGTAGGATAGCACCGATACGGTTTTTGTGATAGGCGTGAAGATCACACAAAGGTAGCGTGTAGGAATACTCTAATCTCTGTAGCCGACTACGTTTAGATAGTCACTAAACAGGGTATCACGAGAGAGAAAGGGGGTATATGCCGTCGAGAACCAAGCCCTTCTTTGTTCTGCTGTCCACTGTAGATCAACTTCTCGAACACGCATCCCGAGCCTGAGAAAGAAAAAATCTTCGGCGTCATCGTTTCGTCCGCGACTCCGACGCAGAGATCTAGAGCCATATTATTGACCTTAAAGTGGGCGCGTAATGAAGAATAGTTATTATTTTATTGATCCTATTAAAGTTGCGTCGTAATGAAATATGAATTGGTAAGAATTTCCGATCGTCGCAAACACTCGAGATCAATTAATTAAATAAAAATATAATCTTAGTTTTTATTATACCGATGAGTATACATACATATATATAAAGATATCCTATTATTATATACGTAATCTCAGCTTCTATTATATACAGGGTTTCGATGCGATATAGAATTTGTTTATTCATTAGATATACCGGCGTTGTCCTCGGTGTCCAGATAATATTAAGACAAATAAGCCCACCCGCGTGGGAAAGTCTACAGGTATACCACGAGAGTGTCCATTATATATAGTTATTTTACACCGAGAAGAACGTATGCCCAGCTCGTTATTTATCAGGGTTTTAGCATCGAGATCTGAGAGAGCACTTGTTAGCCAGATCATCTTTTTCGATGTTATGACTGGATACCTTATCACGCGTCGTTTACTACTTAAATTGATAAAATAGTAGTCACTAAAAACTGAGAACGATGAGTGAGTATGTAGGAATTCAGAG
Source organism: Trachelipus rathkii (assembly GCA_015478945.1). Lineage (NCBI taxonomy): Eukaryota > Metazoa > Arthropoda > Malacostraca > Isopoda > Trachelipodidae > Trachelipus > Trachelipus rathkii. The sequence goes on from JABUQX010065086.1 coordinate 12,901, forward strand.
AGCTTCCGTTTCGAGAGATACCGTATGTTGGATATATAAAATTTATCACACTTTATACTGCACAAAAAGTCAATATATATAGTAGTGACCTTACGAATATACGTGAGATGAGGAGGGAAAATGTGTTAGATTTTGAGAGAAATTTGCATAACGTTAAACTCGTTCTTTCAAAAAATAAACCGTCGGGGTAAGAATTACGAGTAACTTTATTAATCTTCTTCTTATATTATCTATACTCACTTTATTTCTTATCATTCTTTACCGCACGTACAGGTAATCTGGTATTTATAAACGGGCGTTAAACAAAGAGAAATTAAGCGTCTTCGACTATCAGCAACGGCCAAAGTTAAAAAAGATTAATTTCTAATCTCACTTTTTCCTTCGTACAAAATTATCTATGCGAGTATACGGTCCTTAAACTAATATACTAACCTAGAGTAACATACACCATCGCTTAGCTAACATATCGTCAGGCCTATAGCGTTGTAATATGAATATATAACGCCATACGTAATTTCGCGAGTCCATAAAAACGGTTAGGTATATTAATAGGTAGAAAAAGTTTTTTATTAACACCAGAGAATAGGAGTAGAACCGAAATTAATTTCAGGTATATATCAATATTCTATATCTAGTAATAAAGTAACTATAAAAAAGAATCGAACTCCGCCTTCGAGATGAGAAGGCGCTTATGGTCACTGGATCCCCCATGCTTCGGCCTCAACGACTGCCTCATTTTCAACCCACCGTATCTGAGAGAGCAGAGCGGAGTCAGCATAATGGACCTCCGGTAATTCTCTCAGGCCGCGAATTTCTGAGATAGAAACACAAATACCACGAAACTGTTATGCTTTCTCTCAGATCTCTTCGTATTATATAAACACGAGATTCACTCGTTTTCAACATCTGTGCGTCCGCTCTGTAGTTCATTGTTAGTCACTTGCCTCACTTTAAGAAATCTTAACTGAGTGATTTATCATAACTCTTTGTTTATTTGACAGTGATCTATTTCATACACTTGTAACCATTTTTTTTCGAAATATCCACTTGAAATAATCTACATATACTATGGACCTGGGAGGCAGATCGGTGGGGTATCCATTATGAAATCGACATACGAAGATATATGCGATCGCAACACTGAGAAAACATTTGCCCGTTTTTCAGATAGGGCGATGAGGAGTCACTTCCGATAACTTTCGCCAATCAGGCGCTCGAGCATCGAAACATCTGAGAGGTCCAGTGCCAAAGCCAGAATATCAATGTGTACCTTATGTTGCATTGTAGTCATAGTCACTTATTATCATTCTCCTTATACTTTCAAAGGCATAACATAAAGGGTTCTATTTGATAAATCAGAGGTGTGTCCTCAATCTCATCAGAGCGCACAATAACTTTTCAATTATACTCACCTATACTAGATAAATAAGCATATATTACCATATATCGTCGAGCATAAAAATACATATAAAGAAGAATAATACGAGATTACTTAAATAAACATAGTTATATGTTACTGTTATGTAAATACACCATGACTTTAATTTTCTCACTTACTTAACGAGCACATTTAAATTGTAACTATTTTTCCTTGCTTCCAAAACTGATAGGTTTATTAGGTTTCTGAGCAGTTGCACTTCGCTATCTGGATCTTAATACTAAATAGAGTAATAGTCTTATAATCTTTTGTCTGGCGAGTCCTTTGACTTCAGACACACAATCGATTACATAAAATCATGCTTAGTATTACGAAGAGTCGGAACTCTTAGATATTATTATGAATAGATATACGGCATACATGAGACATCCTTATCGGCGACGTAATTAATTACTGAGAAGCTCGTGCATCATATATTTTGTCATGATATTCTGCGACTACAATTGATCAGTCGACCCTAGGCGTTAGAGCTATCTATCATTATTACTCAGTTTGTATACTCTCACAGACGACGATAATACACTTTATTCTTCTCTTACCTAAGGTAGCCTAACTTATTGAGAGTGTATCTCTTATATCATGCGAAAATATCGTGAGGATAAAACGACCTCTAGAGCATGAGAAATATAGCCATGCACTTGAATCTAAACTCGGCCTATTATCTCTTATTCACTACATCCATCAGGCCCTATAGTTAATTGCTTTCAACAATCCCTAGTTGTACAAATTTTTCCTGTATCGAGCGATACTGATTTACCAGATCATCGTACTTTAATCTTTTTCGAATATAAAATCTATGAGCGGAAGCCCGCATATAGAGTAAAAGTGATTATATAGATTAATACTTCTATGTTTGTCTCTGGTTAAACTCGCCGCTGAACAATCCTTCACTTATCCTCATATACCTACCTCATTCTACTAATCATTCCCGTATATAAGTATCTCACATCTACTCTCTAATCCATCTTATATCTAGTCCTATTGCTATATAATATATCGTTTACTAGTAAGTTATAAAGTCGTCGGGATTAATACGGATATAAATATACAAAAATAAATATAATCCCTCAATAATAATAAAGGGTAGATAAAGGGAATAAAATAAAAAAAAACCCCCCTCACTATATATATAGGCTATGATGTAAATGCATAATAATAATTTATTACACATATCATCCTATGACGCTCGTCTCAAACTACGTATAAAGCGGGAAAGAATATTCACACCCAGGTGTTAATATTCTCGCCGTAAATAAAGCTCACGGGAATCATATAATACTTCGAAGGATAAGTACGCATACGCTCTAGAGCATCACCATGGGATATTTACTAGTAGCGTGCTGGAAAAATGCAAACACGCATAGGACGCGAACGCTTTATCACTTCCCCGAGGTGGGTGAGTAGTAAGCATGAGTTTCAGGTAATTACAGTGGTGCCATTCAGTCCAAGGAGACTTTACGAATTTCTTCGTATATTATTGGGCTCACCCTGAGACGGTTCGTAAGTATAAATAATTGGTTTGACGGGTTAATGGATACTAATCACGTTTCGAGGAGCTTCACCAATAAAGGGATTAGTTATTCTAGTAATATATCCATACTTAATCCCCATAAGTGAGTTCAACCAGAAGACGCGCGCGTGACCTCATTCATCTTCCGGGTAGAAGTATTCAACGGGAGCGTACGGCCATATAATGACGGACGAGCTCCATATCAAATAATATTACTACGAGTACAACAGATACAGATGTGCCACTATATGAGTTAATACCGAGACGAGAATAAACTTATTCATAATTTCATTTAAGAGGTTACGCACCATGCCCGAATGGACTTGAGGACAACCCACTTTATACCGCTTTAGAATACGCTTTATATATTAACTCACAATTTGGTCGGTCACTCGAGATGGATGAGGAGGAAATGTTGTTGAGAGTCGTTTATCCTGCCGCCGTTTAGACGCTGCGCACATAGGAATATTTTCACGAAACTACACGAGTGAGGACGGCGTAATGAGCCGCTGAGTCGCCTGACCTGCACGTCGCGATCAATCTACTCGAGGCGTAATTTGGAAATATTACGGAAATTCGAAAACTATTGATTAAACCAATTTAACCGAAAAAGTGTTCGATAAAAAAAGAAAATGTGAGCTCTCGGACTCTTTTAAGAGTTATTACTATTGAGCACGGCTAATGAGATTATATCATCGACGTAAAGAACATCTCGCGCTCAATGCTAACATCGAGGAGTTATCGACTACGTATCTCCGCACGATATGACCCAGTGAATTCAGCTTCCAAATGATCAACATTGTTGCACTGAGCAGTTAATACCTTTAACGTCCCCGATTGGAGAGAATACATTTAACCCGATAGAATTATTGTGTTTTAGTACTCATCACTCGGAATTTACCCACGTGATGACTATTTATCCTATATATTCGTACAAATTAATCTGCGTACGTAAGAAGATTGAATCTCTCATTGAAGCGAGACTAAAGGAGATATCTCTTAGTTTTATGGAGGTACGGTTAGTCCTCAATCGTCACACGAAAGAGCGAGAGATATCGGGGAGCATTATCTAGTAGGATTCTGAGCCATATAACATATTTCGAGATATATCTTAGAGAGCCACTGATTTTTCCGCTCTCTCCGAGACACTCTTACCACATATATGATGGATGCTTCGAGCCGAGATTCTTGGCGCTTCGATGATGTCATATTTATTCAGTCAGTTTTTTCGTAATCAGCTGCTGCTTCTGAGTCGAGATATAAAATATCTATCCTCCTTGGGTTTATATTTAAACGCTTCATACGTACCTTTCACGATGATTAAAAGGGAAAGAGTGGATGTGATAATTGGTTGCCGAAGAAAATATATGTTATTTTAGATTATACGTTATAAATATCTATTATAGATATTTTTTATTTATGTTTATAATATTAACTTATATATTTAATGATAATATAATAAAAAAGTTTTACTTATTATTTAATCGTATTTGAGTAATTTGATTACTAGTTTTGAGGATGCGTTAATAATGCAATATAATAAGATGAATAAGAGGAGTAACGCTGAGGAATAATTTGTATTAAATAATGTTTAATTCTAATATAATATCGTAGAAAAAGTGTTTTTATTAATATATTTACATATTATTTACTAAATTTTTTTTAATAAAAGAGCGTCTGAAGAGAGAAGCTCAGCATACTAATATAGAATACAGTCTTGATACTCTATAAGAGATAGATGAAATTACTCTATGCAATAACAGTTCATAAAGAGCGGGTTTGCACCCACATGCACAGAGAGAATTTTCGCGGGGGAGCAATACCTGAATATAACTCACATTTATGTACTTCCTAGATGGTTAATATAATGTCTGTAAAGTAAGTCCAAGTAAAAGATAAGACTCACACAAAAATCTTTTAATAACGTCTTAGGCGACTACTCCTTCTATGTCTTATTGGGTTTGACGTAGTACAAAAGTCAGTTCACACTGGAGGCACACATAGCTTCTTCAAGACTTCACGCGTAAATACAAGAATACTGGAATATAGTTGGTACTCGCCCTTTCTCTCGTAAGGTCTGTAGTAGCACACATATTATAAACTCGAGATCCGCTTTATTAATATCAAGTGTATTGTCCACTATATAAGTGTCTTGAAGCTATGGATGATACCTCTTTTATTTTAAACACGTATTTGTGCCACAGCGCGTAGAATAGATATAACAAAGAGAAGAGCGGAGCAGAGAGAACTCTTATATGCAGTCACAATTTTCTATCATGAACCCTAATACTCAATGATGTTCATCGAACAATATTCAGAGTCTATAGGAGCTGTAATATCTCAAATATTCATTACGTATCGAGAGAGCTATTTTCTGAATATATGCTAGCACAGAGATTTTTAAAAGTTATATGAGCAGAAGGTAGAAATGATTTCCTTAAGAATATGTCTGATTTCGATCTATTGAGCTAAATATTATCGTGCACGACTAATTCTTGATCTTTCTTGTCTCTGTATATTCACATGATCTTGCCAACGCATTATATAAAACAAAATGGTCACAGATTACGCGAAAGTGCAGATATTGAGACTTTTTATTGTTGAAGCGTTCATTTAAGATATAACACTTCTTGTGCATGAAGATATTATAATCACGACGCTAGACAAAGCATTACGCTATTAGTTGACAGGCTGAATTATCCTTCTAGTCACATCCGAGTGACCTCCGAGAGTACTACGATTTGTAACGTCGTAGGAGGAGTCTTTATATAGTCTGACAATAACTCTAAATAATAGATACTGTGCAATAAAGAAAATTATTCACAGAAATTTTTAGGTCGCATATATTGATCGGAATTTGCACGGTATTAAAAGGCTTTGACACTGCAACTTAAATATTAATAGTCATCCCGCAAATTGAAGAACACGTATGCTACTACTAGAATGGAGGTTTTCATATGGAGCCATGTCCGATTTTGTGATGTGGAAAGTTTCGCAAGTAGCTAGATAATTCTATAGTTTTCGAGAGGACAGTATTGAAAGTCATCTCGACCAGAGTCAGATATCAGCATAACTCGCTTGTTCAGAGCTCAAAACCCTGTTATACGGCGAAAAATTCTATCAAATTCTATCTTATCAGTTTGAAACGAGCGATAGTGAACTCACACACAAACATGACTAAAGCACGTCTCAGCTTGCTACGAGCAATCTATTCCTAGGGTGTAAAACCATCTGATCCGACTCCCACCTCTTTTTTCATTACCGACTCCGACTACCTATCCCTTTTTCATAAATTAATCCGACTCCTCGACTCGCGTATCTTTGCCGACTCCCAACGCGTATAGTAATAATATACCTAAGGTATAATAGTGACGATAGAAGGAAAAATGATAATAAGTCGAACGGTCTAAAGTGCGAAATACTAAAATTATTCCCAAGAAAATTATAAGAGCTGCTGAATCTTCTCAGGAGAGAATTATTTATTTTCGTAATTTATATATGACAACATTTAATAACATTGTGGCTATAGACTCACTAGTTCCTAATGAACGGACGTTCATACTTTATGAGTACTATCATATAATTCGGTTATATCAGATCTATAGTATTTACGGCTTTAAAGAATAAATGGTAATTGAAATGACGGAGAGTCTCAATCTAGCTATCTGAGATATACCAATAATAGGCGAAATCTATATGTATATGAGTTAGACGTATTATGAAGAGATAACTTAAAAACGACCTTACGTGCTCGCGCTACGCTTTTAGGGTGTAAGCCATGTATAAACCATCATTGAACCCGATATAGTGATGTTTCGAAGCATAACGAGAGAGATATCTGTGTAGGCATATGAAGTTTGAAATCACACGTTATTTATTATGGGTAGACTGGTCTAAGTATACCAAGTCTAAGAGTACATAAAAGCTGAGATATAGTTATATCGAAGATAAGGTATATACTTCAAAGATTTGTTTCATACCCAATAGTCTGATAGGTTTATAGCATAGTCGATACGTTTATTTTATGTATATAAAAAGAATATAAGGTACTAATGTATTAAAGCTCTACGATAGAGGTATCTAAGTGCAAGCTACGAATGAGCCTAGCGTCATAAAATCGATAATCGCTTACAGTGCCTAAGATCACGTATGCAGATCTAAGTCGCTAGCTGTCATAGGAGCTATAAGTGCTAAGACAAAGGTCTACAAGGTACGAGACTCAAGAGTGTTCTAGGATCCGATACGTCGAAGGGTCGAAGATGTCTTCGAGAGTCGCAGAGAGGTCTGATTATGTATAGTGAGTGTAGAAGGCGACCCAGTGTGCTGAGTATTGATCAACAAGAGACCTCTAAACTATTCTTCTCCAAGAGACAGCGAAAACACACTATATGAACATTTCTTTTAATCAGAGCATAGAGTATGACACTGTCGGAATTTGCATTTTAGACCTTCGAACTTATATCGATAAGCTTTCTGCGCGTAGGGATCAGGCGTCACTATAATACGTCAATAAAATTCGTCGTATGAGTGAGCGAGAGACGCACAAAAGAGTATTATCATAAGCTACTGAATAAATCATGAATTGAATAGAGTAGAGGCGAGCGAGTCGATTTTCGAGCAGGAATATTTCCCCGTTAACGGAGTCTACATTCCATAGTAAAGATAAGAGAGTGATCTGAGATTGACGTTTGCATCTGCCTTTTATTCAGAGAAGGAACACATAAGCGAGCCAATTGAGTACTGCTGCGACACCTTTTAGGTGGAGTAAAACTATGCGCCTTTCATATCTCTTATAGAGCGTTGAGAGATAATCTGTTATGCATGAATATTCAAGCTTGAAATTCTGGAGTTATTATATCCGTTCATAGTCGAAGTCCTGTCAACACTACCGCTAGTCGGACAACAAGTGTCTTATACGTCGAGGAGAGTAAAAAGACTCGCACCACAAAAGATAAATAAGATTTGCACTTTTAAATTGGCACTGGAGAAATGTAATGTTCACTGTACCGCATATAATGTGTATAATACGAAATATCTTGGATGTTTAGAAACTATTAGGACTATACACATATCTTATGGGCACCACTAGCTTGACACGACCACCAGCAGTGGCGCAACTAGCGAGATATGATAGTCAATATATCGGGGGTCTGAGACGAGAGTTTCCAGGAGCTTAAGCAATCGTGTACATCTAGAGAAACCGCCCTCAGACTAGATCCATTATGTCGATTTTCGCTGCAGAGTAACGGATAACGAGCACAATATCGAAGACAGTTATGCACTGTTTCTGAGACAGAGTGTAAGTTACCCACCAACCGTTCGCACTGTGATCGACGCGAACACGACCTTTAAGGCGAGTACTTGCGAGAACTTTCAAGATACTCTTAAATCCGATATTAATTGAACGTATTACTGAAGGAACTGCGAGTATAGGGTATATAGACGCCAAGCCAAGTATACTCTTGCTGGAAGAGTCAAAGTAACTAAAGTGAGAAAATCTACAAGAATATCTCAAATAAATATATTCAAGCGCTGGATATAACTAGTAATTTTAAGATTCTCGAATATATACTGTAACTTGAGATATCATTGAACAACTTATAATCAACCCTCTATGAGCCGCAGGTAAATTACTTGGAATAATATAGAATATTTAATAATAATTAAATAAGGGTTTATTGTGAGAGTTACCTGATGAGTATCATAATGAGGAGCAGTTTTTGGTATATAGCTATTAATATATTCAATATTATGTGACGATTATAACTAGGGTATATATACCATGATTATGTCTTCACCATTATTCAATAACAACACATAATAATAAACTTCCTAGATGATGGCAGTACTCATATAATAATGTAATATCAATAACATAAAATGAGCATAGAAGCCATTGAAGTGTGAGTCTTTTATAAGATGTAACTCTACAACAAGTGTGATTATTCCATTCTTCATGTTAACTCAATATACTACTATCACGTAATTCAATAAGGAGTTTCCTAATCGAGCGTAAAATATACTGCTTATAACTTAAAAGTCCTCTTGTAGATATATCATATGTTTCACGTTATAATCTAATATAATATTAACCTGAATATATAACAGAATTTTAATTAAATATAAATATCTTCGTATGAATCATTATATTACTATACTGAGTTAGGACTTTAAACTAATGAGCCCTTAAAATTTATGCAATTTAGGGATGAAAGGCAAGTAATAGTTTATCTTACTCTTAACTATTTATAAACATCTGTCTGTCCTTCTAAACTTCAGATATTTTTCATCAAAATTTTAATTTTTCCATAGAACCAGAAACGTCATGGAGAGTCTATGCGATGGTAACCTAATGTTAAAAAAAATACGTGAATACTAGATAATTTCACAAGAGATATATCTTCCCTAGTTATGTATCTTAAGTTTAATGATACTCTCTTTAACACACATTTTCTTTGTTGAGCGTAGATATATATGCACTCGGAATCGAAACAAACAGTTGATTTTGGGTCGACAGCACGGATATATCCGCCAGGAGAGTATTCTCTCGCTTGATAGGACAGACTGCTACTGACTAGATACATTAATTCCATACACCTCAATATGAGCTGCTGAGCTCATATTAGTCCTATCTCATATAAATAATTGAAGATCGTGTTAATTCAAAACAAACTAGCAGGAGACATGAGTTTTTCTAATATTCGAGAGGGTGACAATTCTTCCATTATCTTATTACTGAAATTCTAAGGAAATGATTCTTACATCAGGAGCACAAATAGCAAATTAATTTTGCGCACTTTCTAATCTTGCCTGAATTAATTCAAACATAGACACACTGTTGCACAGAGTCTAGATGTTGCGTGAGTCAGTGTTCTCACTCAGAGGGCTTATAGCTTATGTCCGACGATAGTCTAACATCTGCTTAATCGCGCTTCTCGTAATCACGCCATTCACTCGACAGATTACAACTATAAGTTATATGACTACATAGTCTCTATTCAAATCAACAAATTATATATTATCAACATATATCACTATAAATATGAGTCTAAAATATTGGACTGGAATTATGCGAGATAGATGTTATGATCATAGAAACCAATAAATTGCCTAGCTCTTCAACAGAACGAATGCATTTTTTCTATATTCCAAATATGGCGAGCATCATATATTCACATTCTCGATCATTTTGATATATCACGTTATAATACGAGAACGACAAATTATCGAAGAGACACACTGCTCTGCCAGAACAAACATGCACTCGCCGAGAGGTTAACGAAGGCGAAGCACGACATCAGAAATAAGAGAATCTTTATTATTGGTGTGATGGAAATAATATTATTAGCTACGAGAGCACTCCTCGCGATTACTACGACGATCAAGAATGCAAGTCTGAAACTCCGATTCGTTCGCTACACGTTACAATGATCTGATAATAATACGTTGTACAACAGTTCACATATATTAATATCACTAGATAATATATACATAATAATACTATTTGCGGTGGAGAGCACACCTATCTTTTATAGAGTGAGTGCCATAATCTGTCTGTGTTGCCACTAACTAATAGGATTGTACAGGGCATCTTTGGTTGACCTACTTGATGGAAAACTTGTAGGGTTAAACATCTACATAGGGTAGCTGATTTCGACAAAGGTCAAGTGGTAAGTAGGGAGAAGCCGAATTGCATATGCCCTGTCCTTGAGCCATTAGTATATGCATCACTATAGACCGAAAATTATGAGCGGTGCATGATAAGAACACAATGGAGAGGAAGAGAGGTAAATATGTGGAGAGGAATCCGAATCCGTAACTGCAACAACTCGAAGAATGCTAGGTCCGGGATCATTCACTACTAGGTCGGAGCTTTAAAATGTCTGGCGCATATATGAATAGACGTGAGTATAGTTTCTTGCGTATTCTGACACAGAGCACACACAGAACACCACATTTATACGCTACATTTCAATATTTAGCCTAGCCGAGACAAAAACGAAAGAAAGTACGATTGATGGCGATGAGCGAGATATGCATAAGAGAAGAAATCTATCAACGCTATATATACAGAGAAATAAACAGAATGACAAGAGGCACTACTCCTCTTTTATTAAAAACTAAATTAGCGGGCCCTCGCCATAGGCCTGGATCGATGAAGATGCTCAAAATGTGTAATTTTTTTGTTCACTCCCTATCCAGCGAATGTACACTGGAGCACCAACTTGTGCGGACAGCATGTTAGCGTAGTCGGCCGCGGCGAGACAGTGCGAGAGTCCTTCACAAGACTAATAGATAGATGAGTAGAAAGTGAATCGTCATCAGGCCCTCACCTGTCATTATCGTGAGTCACTCCTCGTCAGTATACGACCGAGAGTCGAGCCGCTCTAACACCGAGTGCTGCGAATGATAGTGAGAGACCTTGTTTACCATTGAACGTTATATTTAAAAAATCACTATTCGAGGGAGGGATGCGACCGAAATAAAGGTTATACGGTTTTCTAACCGAGTTATTTATATATCGCCGCCTTCAGTCGATAATATTTTATAACTAGATAAATATTACCAATGAACAAGTATTCAGATTTTATCATAATATAACCTAATCAGTTTATTATAAAGCGGGTCTATCTAACTAAATAACGCCTCGACTATCAGGTTTACAGGTCTGCATCAAGGGAGAGAAACAGAGTAAATTATGAGACATTGATTCGAGTAATAACCTCTTCGGAAACGATTGACCATATATGAACTCGAGAATCCAGACGGGAAGGGAGGAGAGAGGAGTCTATTATAAGGAAATAATAGACAGCATCGAATTAAAATGAGACCACTGGCAGAGCGAGTCATTAATCCGCGTTTCGTTCAAAAGATCTATACTGACCAACAGGTGCCAGCTTCTCGCATAAGCTTACTCGAGTGAATAGTCGAGAGATATGAATCATCTGATTAATTATCGTCCTGATAATATTTTAAGCGAATAAACAGATGTCACCTCATGGAAGTATGAGAGACAGAAACCTGTTCAATGCATACGGAGAGACATCGAGAGAATCTATAGATACGAGAGAGATAGTGGAGTTTTTTATGACGTCGTACAAATGGTGTCGGAGTGGGTAGCTTGTTGGTCGGGGTAGCGAGTGTAGTATGGAAGCTATATAGGTCGCATAAATTAATACCGTAGAAAGTACAATTATAAAAAAACGCCAATCCTCAGTTGCGGAGTTTCGCCGAGAAAGCTCCATATAAAAATCTCCTGTAGCTTCGAGAATGTATCTATAATCTGCGAGGAAAAGTTGGATAATGAATAGTAAACTTACGTGTCAGCGGCCCGATTAGGAGAGGTATGCGTTGATTATGAAATTGTAAGAGAGAGGTGTATATTAACTTAGATGATAGAACCATCATCTCAGTAACTAGATACGTATATTGTTGACATGGAAATAATTGCGATACTGATACAAACATACAATAAACGGTATTATTATCAGAGATGTTTGAGAGAAAGAGTAGTTCGCACTCGACAGTAGGATTTCTATGGCGAGGCAGTTTTGAGACTTGCCGGAGAAAAGATCCGACGCACTAAAGAAATTATTGTCTAGTATCTTGAAACGGAATTATATAAGAGTAGTACCCATAAGTGACTCTGAACATAACGAGCGCCTATTCACGAAACTCTATCATACAGTTATATCTTCACGAATAAGCATACATTATCAGATTTTCGCTTCGAGAATCCTGCTTACGTAGGAACGTTGCGAGTTATTGCCAATTTGTGAGAGTAAGGATAACGAGAAAAAATCGTCTCTGAAAGAAGGATCACTATTTCATATCAGACCTATATTTCCTCTTTACGAGAGTTACGCGAAAAGCGAGTATGGAGGAGACAAACTCGTTGATATACACCAGCGCTGGAGTCTCTTAAACCTCATAATCAAAAAGATCAATCACTCGGGTCAAAGCAGCGACCCTCAAATTTCTCGTTCTAAAGGATAAATTCATAAATTAAATTATCTGCGAGAATTTCGCGAGCGGCGGATGGAGAGGCGCGTATAGGGTGAGAGGCAGATATTAGCGCATCTATAAGGTGTCGTCAAACATTTGACACCAGATTACGATTTGAAGCACACACTCAGCTGATCTCATGCGAGTTATTGACCGTAAAGGACTTGTAACACCTCTCTAGATTTCAAAAGAAACAGTTGAATCAAAACATTACACAATGTATCGAGAGATCACTATTCGATTTTATCGGAAGCACAAAACAAAATTCCACGATAGAGAGTATAATGAGTATAACTCTCATATTTATAATACACTATAATTAATTAAGAGCAATTTACGGAGAATATTAAACGCCATAAGCGACGCACGAGAGGTGTACACTAGAGAAAAAGATCATTCCTAGAAACGAAGAAATGACATTCGAGCGATTATTCTGAGTCGATAGTTGAAGGAGACGAAATATAAACGGAGATAGCTAAATAGGGAGTAGAGTGGTTCGGTAAGGTTGAAATGATGGTAAGGAGGTGAGTGGAATCGACGATTTCCTGGATCGAAAACCGTTATGTGATATACGATGATATGGATCACGTCGACGACGGTCAGGGCGATACAGTGACGAGAATACATTCGAATACGAAATACGTAAGGGGAGTGAGTAGAACGACTAAATATTATATTACCGTCGATCAGGATTCGAGAGACTTTAGATTTACAAAAATTGTTCAATTACTTATTAAACTACACGTTACGTTTTTTTTTTAATTATTTTCGTTTTTTCAGAAAGTTATAATATTGATTGTTGAACATGAAGCCTATTCTGGGCATTATAGCTTCTATCTTATTCATTGGAATTAAAAAATATAGTATTATTAATAATAGTAATTAATACACTATATAGAATATATTATTTGATAATATAATAATTATATAAAGTATTAAATAATTATCACGAATAAATATATATACTCAATCATATAACTATGCTTTTTATTCTAATACCGTAACAATATATCTCGATGGATACGAGGTGAAAATTAACGCCCCTAAAGCCTAATATCGAAAGCGCTCTCATTACAAAAAAACCTTCACATATATCTATCATTTTCGTTTTATTCTCTTCGAAAACGACACTCTCGCGAACGTATCTTATCTTACACTCCTTCGTACGAAAACACGAGAGGTCGAGAGAAAATTAATAACAATCTCCTCAGTTATCCGTTTATTCTATGGCGACTCATTTCATATTTACAGAGAGTACTAGGCTGTGGTTTAATCTTGTAGAAGCCATGGAGAACAAGGTGCTCTCGTAGTTATATACTTTCGGCGTGATTCCTGTCAGGTTAAGAAGGTTCGGATGACGATTTTCTTTTCTGCGACCCCTTTCTATCGGAGAGTAGCTCATAAACTATCAAATATGTGCCAGAGAATACCTGCGCATAATTGATGAACATTCTCCAACTTGCCGGTTGCTTACGAGCTCATCATTAGAGCGCGACTCTCGTAAGCTTCTAAAAGATGACGATCTATGTCGAGGTCCGCTACGCGATCTGGAACAAAGACTCTGATGGTGACGTATACTTTGAGTTCATGAAGTAATTTCACGTTACGGTCAGCAGATATAGCGTGGAGAGTCAACGGTTGGAGAACTATCCGCGACATCGGAATATATATATATATATAGCAACACTGCCTCACCCTAGTAATTACCTGTAACCTCCTTTCGTTATTATACGAGTAAATTGAAAGCGAGATCCGAGACAAAGATTCGTTATTGAGACTATTCGGTACGTACGTGTCATTTTTTTCTACTATTAACTATTATATAGCTACCAAATATAAATCGACACGTCACATACGAGTTTGAGTATGATCTGAACCCGTATTTTACGATGTCTTATCAAAGTAATAATTTACTCGCGTAGATCGGAGCTGGAATAATGATTGTCTTTTACGACCTTATTACAGACCTGCGATAAAATATATACACAGTTATACTTTCTCAACCCCAAGCTGAGCAGGGTCGTATTTCATAAATGAAAGTTGAACACAAGGAGCAAGGAGGATGTGTTCTGTAGCAGTGGTACTTCGAGCACTGGTTAAACAATTTCGAGTCCGAATAGCGCGCTGTTCAGGCGTTAAACCCTCAATCTAGAAGCGTTGAGACGATACTGCGCGAAAGAGAGAAAATAAAAATGTTGGGACAGCACGCGACGAGGAGCACGCGATTAAAAAAAACTCAACTGTACAATAAAACAAATGAACTACGATAATTCAGAAGATGTAGATAGGAGCGCAATTTATCATGGAGTAGAAGATCTACAATGTGTAAGTACAGAAAGTGACGTCACAAAATGAGCGAGTACAGATAAATGGGCTTCACAAGAAGTGGCACGAGAATATTACTCTAGAAAAGGAGACATAAAAAGTTCCCTATTCGAGAGATGAGAAAGTGCTACAGAGAAAGGTCTAAAACAGATGTGTTGTCAGCATAGATCCTACAATAACACTACAACGAAACCGGTATATCAGAGTAGAAAAGGTCCAACGGCTACGATACTTGAGAAAATACAGTCGCTGAACCAGGGAAGTGAGCCAAAAGATATAATTCACACAGTCTCGATACTAAGCGGAGAGAGTAAACGCTATTTTTCCCGGAACGGGTCTTAAAGAATAATGAGTACGTTCAGCTCAACTATCTGAGACGCACGATTATCGCATACTAATTCGCGAGCGAATCAAATGAACTGAAGAGTTGATATTCACAGATGAGTACAGTCTGAAATTAGAAGATACGGATCAATTTACGAAATACTAATGAGTAGAGCATCCGACGAAGAAATCAACGCCGAAAATCGTTTGCACAATGAGTTAAGAACAGCGCGTTACTTAATTCTCCCTCCATCATGGATTGCGCGAGAAGAAACCGAGTCGAAAATCATCGCGATTCCGGGGATTGTCTCGATTGCCGAGTTTCGTTGCTGGGCCTGGGTTCACTTTTGCGCCTATACGATCGCGAAAAAAATCCGTCGCCGACGCAGCCAAAGTCGTTCTTATCGTCATCATCTTCACCACCGCAGGAGCCGCCCATTCGCGAAATGAGCATGGTGGCGAACGAAGCCCGCGGTATTAGTGGTAATAAGAACGTCAACGTTTTATTCAGTAAATTCGTACCGTCGGATAAAATTCACCTTGTTGATCTAGAACGCGGAATGAAGATCGTTAAAGGGCGAAAGGTAGAATTATCGAAACCACGTAAAAGCGCGCACGAACGCGAAAGCGCTCTGATGTATCGACGCGAAGCGGGAGGAAATTACGTTATTTTGACCGCGCTACCGTCTCAACCCCGCCACCGCTCCGCTACGGTCATGATCGAAAAGGTTTTCATGAAAGGAAATATTTTCGATGGTTCGACGAAACCCTTATCCTATTTCGAGCGCGAAAAAACGACCACGCCCTCCGATAATGCGTTTTCTTCTTACGACATTGAAGCTTTAGACGCGGATGAGGGGAACGGAAGATATCGAAATCTAGTTATCGAATTGAGGTACCGATTTTCTCCGCGTATCTTCCTTTTGTCTCCTCATTTTAGCCTCAAGATTTATCAAACCCTCGAAGCTATCGAATCGTCTTTCGATACCTTTAACCGAAAATTTAGTCGTAGCGAGGGTATAGAAATTCCCCAGGAAGACAGAAAGTATTTCCTCGAAAACCTCGGGGACACGCTATTTCGCTCATTCGTGTTAAAAAATTACGTCGAAAATAAGATTATTTCCTTTCGAATGCCCAACGACCGTCGTATTCAATTCAACGTCGAAGAGTTGAGCGACCAAAGTAAATATCACAGGTTTAACGACTCCGGCGGCGACGAGCGTCAAAAACAGCGATCGATTTTAGGTGGATCGGACGGTAGATCCGTTTTCGAGTTCACCTCCAACCGCGTCAAAAGCTTAGGTAAAGACACGAGTAATAAGAGAATCGTAATTTATTATAAAATAATCGCCCATATTTTCGACATTTCATGTTTCTAAATAATAAATTTAAAAAAAACGTAAAACAATTATAAATATCGTTTTAATAAATAAAAAAAAATTAAACGTTGCGATATAAACCGTTACTAGTCCCAAAAAGAAGCAGATTGCGTTTCATCCACTAACTACGACGACGACGAAGAAGAGGATGGGATTCGCAACTATCTTTTTAGCGCTCGCGTTTTATCTATGGAGCTGAGAAGCTGGAGGATACTACAAGGAGAGAAAATGCGTTACTTTGAAAGACTCCCAATATTATTATTATAACATAGAGCCCGAATTAGAATTCCGTTTCAACGTAGCGGATTCGTGCGGTAGCCCAAAAATCATACCGCATTCAGTCCTAAGAAACGAAAGCTGCTTTTCCGAAGATGGTATTGCGAAGATCAAACTACAGGCGAGGTCCGAGATATTCGCCTCAAATGTCACGTTTAAGAAGCGCTTTGATTATGTTGTCCGTGTAAAATATCAAGTCGTTTTAAGAAAAAAAACCCTACATGTGGTGTTTGAGTTTCTTTCAGATCCGTTCGACGTATTACCGCTGTTCGATTTTGAGAAAGACAAAAATGTTATCTCCCAACAGTTCGTCGATTTAAAAATTATGCGCGAGTATAAGTACGATTTCAAAAAAACTGCGTATTGCGGATTTTTTATAGTCGGAAATTGTACCGAGTTTTGTTCCGGCGCTCCTACGCCAATGAAGAGTTACCTTGACGAAGAAGAGTCCGACGTCGAAGAAGAGCGCCGAGCTAGCCTCATCGGAACGTTGCTGGAAAAAAAGGAGAATAAGCTCGATAAGACCTCGGAGAATGAGGGAAATGAACCCGACGCACCGAGTTCCGACGGCAACCGCACGAGTTTGGAGAAGGTGAAAATAATCAGTTCTTCGCCGAAGAGATTCGAAAGCCTACTCGCTAGTACAACGCGGGATGAAGACGGGGGTGAATCTAATGCCGTGAGCGACGACGACGACGAAGACGAAAACTTTAGTTTTACGATCCCCTTGAACGACAGAATAGGGGGAAGAAGGATCGATTCATCGTCAAAAAAGAACGAATTTATCCTCTCCACGACGCGGGAGAAGGACGCAACTATGCCGACAACTCAGAGCTCGGGAGAAATACAGGTTGCCGAAATAGACGACAATCTTCCCACGCCAGAAAAATTGACGATAGAAAGAAACTCATCATCAAATCGAAACAACATTAGATCGATTTTAATAGTTTCAGTCGCTATCGCGTGTCTTTTAGCAATTTCGGGGCTGACTTGTTTTATATGGAAAAGGAGAGGGAACGGCGATTTTCATTTCCTCCCGTTTTTAACCAAATACTCACGAGCGCCAGCTAGCTAGCTAGCTAGATCGATCAACTCAAAAAAATAAAGAATAAAATGCAACTATTTATTTTAAAATTTATAACCTTTTTTATTATAAAATGTTACGTAAATATTACAATAAATGTCAATAATTGTTTAATAAAATGAATAAATATGATTTTTTTATATTAGTATATCGTCGTAGCCTTTGAAAAAAGAAATATGACCAATACTGACCACGGATATCCACTGGTTCTAATAAATAAATAAATAAATTAGAGATAAAAATATTCAAAACTGTAAAAAAAATTAATTTCATCTACAAAATTTTAAAAATATGATGAATGATGATATATCCGACATAAAAATCCTAGCTCGTATTTTTCTTCACTACCAAGAGGGCGAAGGATGGGATTCAAAACATTCTTTATAGCAGCGGCAGCGGCGTACGCAGCGTTCGCTCTGTCAAGTGCCAGCGCTACGATCATCGGGAATATCGTGATTTTGCCCACGGAGAAGCGATGCGTCCGATTCCAAAATGAGAAAGAGTCCTATTATCATTTCGACGACACTCTGAATGGAAAAGAATTAACGTTTCTTAAAACGGATCCGTGCGATTCTTTCGGCACCTTGAAATTTATACCTCACTCGGTCCAAAAAGGCGAAAGCTGCGGGTCCGAGGAAAGGATTCCACCCGATATCCGGGAAACCCTAGTCGAGGAGATCACTTTCAAACCACCTCAAAATTATGTTAATAAGCCCAACATCACTCTAGATTATCGTCTCAAGAGATATTCGTACACCCTAAATGTTATATTTGAATATTTAGCGGATAGGATAGATTCGTTGACGTCGTTCGTTTTCGAGGTAGATAAAAATATTATCCAACCATCGAACTACATTGACAAACACCAACGCGTGTATCCTTATCGTTGGAATGAAACGAATTATTGCGGGTTTTATTTATTGGGAAAATGTTCGACCGTTTGTTTCACCCTTTCATCGCTACCACTCGAAGATAGCGGCAACGGCGCGGGTGAGGGAGAGGACGTTTCTACGACGGAAAACTATTATTCTTTGGTGAGCCCCGACGTTGAAGATGAGAGCAACGACGAAGGCGACGGTAACGACATTAGTTTCACGACCAGGAGAAGAATATTTCCATCACTAAAACCGAGTGAAAATGAACCAACGTCTACAATAGGCAATAAATTAAAAATTGAAGACCAGTTGATCCGGTTGAAAAGAAAAGACGTTACATTGATTATACTAATCTTAACCGGGATCGGGAGTTTTTTATCGATTTTGGTTGCTTGTTTATCCTTATTGAGGAAAAGAAAAGAGGGACTCATACTATTATATCAATCTCTAACTACAATTTCATCAAATTTCTCACGAGCCTCAGCTAAAATATGTAGAAGTACCGTGGCCATGAGTACACCTGCTCCAAAGCATAAAGAAGACATTAGTATTCTCTTAGTACTCTTCTCAGAAAGAGGAGATTTGTCACCCAATTAACAAACTGACTTGCATAACTGACCATACTACTCTACATGTACACTCACATAAATTCTACTATAGATATATATTAATAATATAACTACCATCATAAACATATTATTCACTCACCAGAATCTTATCTCATATAAACCTTAATAGTTACATAACCTCAAATAGCATATCTCAAAGACCTTTACTCGGCTAGCGAGTTCTTCTTCTCCCTCTACCTTTGCTGTATTTCGCGATTTTATTAAACAAACAATTATCCCAAACCCAAACAGGAACACTCCCTGATTCTCTTATAATATAGAAATGCTTGAAGTACCTACTCCGACATTTTTTATTATTTTACTCATCTAAAAAAAAAAATCGAAAAATTATATTCCTCATAAACAACAACACTCCAAACCTAGCTCATAGTGCATCGATAATGCACTGAGTACCCGGGACCCCATTCTAATCCGAATTAAAATAACTACTCACTCATAATCTATTAACTACGAGATACGCCGCTGAGAGCGTGGGGGATGGCCGCTCGCTTATATAAAATAAAATACTAGACTACCACACCGCTCAACAGAGAATCTCTAGACTTCAACATCACACAGCAGTCGCACATAGACAATCAAACATGGGCCTTCACTAACTTTTGCGTCTTTCTCCGGTGAGTCGCGGCTTGTTCAGGTCTTCGCAGAGCAGCACTGTCTCTCGTGCTAACATAGTATGTTCAAATGATCGATTACAGCTCGCATCACAAACCATATAACAAGTGTCCTATGAGAACGCACTCCACTAGCATTCGACATACTTTTACGTGAGACACGACTCTTCAAATTATTCTTCAATCACGTGGAGCAAGACACGAACTACTCCACTACCCTCATCGTTCCTCACAAAAAAACGGATTGCTGCGAGTTATTTTTCGGCGCGCATTAAAATTAATACCGCTATATCCTATACACATAGTACGGACAACACGATATAAATCTGGTCAAGGACGAAGCATTTTGTATATGGAATAATAAATTCCACCTCACAGGTAATAAAACTATCGCACCGCACGACGACTCTCCGTGTCAACCGAGTTAGACGATTAATCGATGATTTCTATAGGTAGGCAACACGCTGTTAATCTTAGAATATTATCTACAAGGACTTCATCTCATACTCGATCAAATCCGGTATTAACCAGAAACTTACTTACTCAATACCACCACTATACCCGCAACTGACAGAATAGGAACAAAACATTAGGACATCTTATATACTCGTAAGAAGCGTCGATAGAAAACACCACGTCTACCCACCCCGTAGCCAGACCATACACTCTGCGAAATAATAACACACATTTAATGTCCACACCTCTCATCCACACAGAACACATACACTCACATATTATACCGCAAGCCAATACATTGACGGATACTAATTTTATAAACGGGAAAATGTTCGCACCCTGTAATTGCCCTCAATTAATATTAGAGAAATGGTATAAATCTCTATAAAAGTAACAATGATGCAGCAAAAGACAATGGAGAACGCTACTGTCTGACCTCGAGGAACATGCGCAAATAACACCAGTCAGATAACGGCCTCTCCTACACACAAATACCCGACACTCTTCATTCTCTTTATTATTACGCGCCGAATACGATTGAAGCATTACTAAGTCCGAGAACTGGATTAACATCAATAACATACACGGCTAATTCGGAGAGAACGCCGCTCTTTCGAGAACCAAAAAAACTTAAAATATTAAGAACAAATCTAATTCAGGCAGACAGACAGACACAAAAGATTAACTCACATACGACTGTTCAGGTTAGCTCCTATCGAGCGAGAGTCTTCTATAAGTCCGCAAGAACAAGGACAAATAATCAGACAATATATCCTGACACAACCACTCATCCTATCGAATACACGAAATCGAGGACGTATTTACACTCATCTCCTCTACTGATCTAGATTATTTACGTATTTTTTCCAACTCTAATAATTACTCTAGCATTTCTTCTGCTCAGTTCACAGGGACGCCAAATCATATATAAATTGCTCGACACGCACACACTTTAGACCTCACATTATCTACCCTCTCACATATTCACTCAACATATGTGCAAACTGACTCAGATAAAAAAATAAAGAAAGAATCATGGCGAATCAACACCAGAAACTATCTCTTCACGAAATTGATCGTAAATATTTCGAATTCCGTATATATACTGTGGCAGCATCACAGACATTCATTGCTAGAACTTTAATTACCATACAAAGAAAAAATGTCTGTCATTTCATTTCCACACTCATTAACTATACCACTCCCTCCCCACTAACATCTCCAGAGCATATCGAACATCCAATTTTTTCCTCATACACATTATTATCTAGATATACTAAGATGATGCAATGTGGTGAAATTAACCTTCGTGAATATATTATTATAAATTAAACTTCTATATCCATTATCGGCTGTATCTATATACATGAGTACCCATTCGAGATCTTCCACTACTTCGAGAAAGGAGAAGACATTCCTTATCATTTACGCACTTTTTATTTTTACACTATCATAGGAATATTTAACAATAAAGTATTAACATGAATAAGAAATAGAAGAAAAAAAGAAACCTAGATTCGTCCAGCCTTCAGAACAATACAACTATGAATGTACGGTACACTAAAAAATAATTTAATATATATATATATTATTTTAAAAATTCTCTATCAAATTATTTTAGCATTTTTTATAACAAATAGGTAAGAACTTAATATTATAGGGGGTTTCTATAAATTTTAATTTATTTTATTATTTCATATCAAAATGATTAAAAGTAATAATACAACAAATATTATTATATAACGAAAAAATTTTCATTTAGTTTAAGGAATATTTTATCTGGTGGAAGAATGGAAGGGGGGCTAGGTATTAGTGGATGAATTGTGAAATAAATCACTCGCTTTAGAATAAATATATCATAAAGAATTCGTAATTATATTATATTACGTTAAAATTTAAAATTCAAATAGAACATAATATATTATAAAAATAACTAAACAATAAAATATTAATATATTTAACTCAAATAATATATAATAATACTTAATTACTTAAAAACATTTTTTTCCATATACTCTATCATAACAATTATAACTATAACTATTAACGTCGTTAAGAAAAAAATCAGTTAAGAGGTCCTAAAAATTATAACACGAGAGCTATTAACTAAGGCTAACGTACAAATATAAAATATTTATAAAAAGAAACTTAAATGTACTTTACTAAGAAAGATAGATTATCACGATTTATGAATCTAGCGTATTTTGAATTCGCAAAAATTACAAGTTGCATTAGTTTAATCCGTATAGAATAATACGGACAGCGAATTTTATTTATTTAAAAATCGATACATTTAGCGTAGAAGATAGACGCCATAATCATTTATAATAAGCAAGGAATAGTCATAAGTATCTGAATATTATAGAAGGACACACTGAATAACTCTTAGAAAAGATCGAGAGAGGAGGGAGCGCAATGGTAATTGTATCTTAGAGACAACTGAAGAACAGTTGTAAGAAAAAATAAAAGTCCGAACACCATCTTGCCCAAGAAAAGTGGATCGCTACGCGAAAGAGATAAATGAAGGGCAGAATCTACCGCTCGATAAAGGAAAATGCAATCGAAAGAAGGAGAAGGGAGGCTCGGCAACATGAACGACAGAAGAAAACGAAGAAGGCGACGAGCAACAATAAAGCGTCAGTGAGGACATTAGGATAACGACTCGGCGAAATAGGAGGAATAGAGAAGAAGAAGAAGAAGACAAGAGACGCTACCGCTTGCAAAATCGAATAAACACACATTAAGATTTTAATTAATTACCATCACGTATGGGTCAAGCAGATATCAAAACACGCGTACAACGACTTGATCTCGACACCTTTCGTTATCACTTTATACAGGTTGTGTTATTGTTCCACACGACAGAAATGGCGTATAGAGATCTTCAACTCGTTCTTTTCCAAAGAGAAAAATTTATAACATAAAGTTTCCTCACGACTCTTCAAGCCGATTCTTATCCATCACTTTCGACGCGAATCTTTGCGCTGCTCCTCAGACTCATCGCACCGATCATAATATAAAAGTTTTCAGATATACATAATTAAAAAGAAATATAATCAGTTAACGAAAGAATATTAGACCTGGGAAAAAAAGACGAGCGATTGCGGCAGATTTTCCTCGGCAATAATTTAGAGGAGAAAAACGAAACGTAGAATTTTTCTGATCAAACGATTATACAATTAAATGAAAAGTGAAATAATTGTAATTCGTTATTAAGGAGGAATTAAGAAAATTATGGTGACCAAATATTAAAGTAGTGAATGTGAAAGAACTGCGTTTACGTTTTAAGACAGTCTGGATTCAGACGTGAAGAATAATTAACGCAGTAGTAATTTATTGAATAGCTATAGGAGGAGCTGGGAAAAAAATCCTGAATCGACCAACAACCAATCGACCAACGACAAAACGGCAAATTTTATCCAATCACATTCGCGTTCAATAAAACCGATATACGTATTTTCACCGTTTTAGATCATCACACACAATATATAATATAAATAATCGCGCTTAAATTATTGTATCATAATGAAATTGTCAACGTATTATTGGTCTAATATATTTTATATTCTCCTCCTCCCCCAGATTTCTATACTACTTATTATTAATATTTTTTTTATTTAAATGAGAAAGATTTTTTGCTATGGACTTTACGAATAAATTATATAATTAGAATTATATTTATTATAATATAAAATAATAAATTAATAAAAATTAATATTTATTATAATTTCAGGAAAAAACATTTTAAAATAGATAAATGTATTTATTCTTAATATGATATAAAGATTAACTATCATTACCTACGACGACACTTGGTGATATCTCATTATTATTACTTATTAATATATTCACTAATTACATAATACTTATATATTATTCTTATTATTATTATTATTTTTTATTATTATTATTCAATTATTTATTAATCTCATTATAAAATAAAACCATATTACAAATAGTATTATTAAGTTATTATCTCATTCAAGTTAGTATCTCATTATATTATTAATTATAACAAATTTTATCTTTATACACTAATATATATATGAAAAAATATAATTGATTATTATTCTTAATTATATAATATAGATATATAGCATCGATTTAAAGTATGCCAATAGCTGATCACCCGTTAGTCGATAATGACTCAGGCGGGACAAGACTAACCAGTGTATCGCTTGCACGTTACACGGATAGCGGAATTATCTCTATCATCTGTCCCCCATAAGTCCGATTATTTAACTACCATACGCCGCGTCTCCATAGTCAATCTAAAGATATAGTGCCGTACAGAAAGAAACTAACTATCTAAAGTCACCAGCATCTCCAGACACAGAAGGACTTTACTGAGTTGGACAAACAATCCTCTTCACGCTTATCAGAGTTCGATTCTTCACGCAAAAGATAAAACACCGCCTACTCTTCCAGCATTTCTCCGCCGTACTCTCAATTCTCGTAGGTGCAGCATGACCAGTTTCAAAACGAACCCATAAAATGCATCAAATCCTCGGTGAATAACGTAAGCGTTCGGAAAGATTTACTCAACCTGTGTTACTCGTACCCGTTTATTTTGGAAAACGTCAACGATACGAGATTGGAATTCAATAGCGCGTTTCCCCGAACTTACGTGTTGTATTACCGTTGGATCCATTGGATAATGCTTTTGATATCGGTAACATACGGCTTATTGGGACAAATCACCAATCACAAACTCTCGCGAGAATTAGTGATTAACGCGAGTTCTTTAGTTTCTCTCTATAAAAAAAACGTCGATTGCCGCCGTCGTGGCGGTCGAGTGAAACGTGATACCAGTGGTGACACCTTTCGAAAGTTGGGTAAAAATCGCGATGAAAATTCTAACAATCAAGGGTCGAAAAACGAACCATCGCATAAAGGCGGCGGCAGCGGGAATCGAGAAGAGGAGAACGAAGAAAAATTAGCTCCGTCTAATTTCATCAAACCTAGAGACGTAAAAATGATAAATCGTTGGCTGATGAAAATAGTATTTTCGCTAACGTTTTACCTGTTCGTCGACACGATGATATTCTTCGGGGTGAATTACGCACTTCATCACAAATTTCTAACTTTACCGATATCGTCTTACCCCTATACGCGGGACCTACCCTATTTCACGGACCGTATTTCGAGGTTATTCCCACCATTCGCCTATTGCGAGATCGATAAAGTGCATGAGCTAAACGCCGATAGAAAAGACGTTTACGGGTGTCATCTCACCCTCATGGAGATGTACGAAAAGGTCTTCTTCGCTTTCTGGGTGTGGCTTTCCTTCGCCGTCGCTTTGACTTTACTTTCGTTATTCTATATATTTTTATACTTTACGCCGATTATGAAACGCCGTTTACGGAGCCGAATGAGGACCGAAAATAAACATCTCGCCAACGAAATTAGGAAAACGTTGCTTCTCGAATTCACGTTCGGAGACATTTACTTTTTGGACCGCGTCAGGAATCGCCTTAGCCAGGAGGAGTTCGCGAGTTTCTTTCTAAAATATATCCGAGGGAAAGATAAAGAAGAGCCACATTTGAGTGAAATTATCCTCTATCCTAAAGCGTCTATACCTTAATCGCAACAACATAATACTCTTATGCGACTTATCAAATGATTATCACACGTTTCGCTACCACTTCTCATATGTTTTGAGGCACCATTTAAAATTCTATTTACGTCCATTTTACAACTAGTAAAATAATACATGTCTATCATCACTCTCATATATGATCATATTCGATTATATCCCACTAAGAATGACGTTTTTAGAGTCGCGCTATAATACAATACTTCACTCTTCACGTCCAATCAATGGGTATACACGCTACGTATAATCACCTAAGAGCGTATCTCTCACTGCGAAAGCATACGAAAATTAAGATGGATGAACAGTGTCACTCACTTACTGACGAGCGGAAATATGTACTTATTTCAGAGCACTCTCTCGTCTTCGCACAGCTCACTCTAAGAGCTAATATCAAACATTTCGAATTCTCAGGACGCTAAGTCAGACACGTTTTACTCTCTTCATATCTAAACTCTTAGTACATCAGATAACATCCGTAGAATACCAAGGTATTCTTTAAGAGCGGCGATATTAAAAAGTTTTGATAAAAGTGAATTTCGGACAATCAAAATTTCCGCGATGAAATCCTGAGAACAATAGGCTACATCACACATAACTGTCCGCCGATAACTCCACGATACTACACAAGTTATTTAATGACAGAATAATTCGACATATCTAACTCTCATTCAGTCAAATCCGCTAAAATTCTTCTGCACAGATGGACCGACCCACATAGAAATTCACTATATCTTCCCGCTTGTCTTCTGAACACTCGTATTCTGACGCACTCACAGTCGCCTCTTCACAGTCATACGCACTACTCGACATGTACTCTAATCAAAGACACTTCCACGAGTGCGTAACATGAAGATATGAATGGCGGGACTTATTAGTACACTGCATCGACTCCTCTCGAGACCTTCTCGAGTCAAAATTAGGCGATCCGGCGAGTAACATTGTCACAGAAAATCATAGTATATAAATAATCACTACATAAAATATAACATTCAATTAACGTAATCTACTCATACTATATAATTACTATATATATTATATTATATATTATATATATTATCATATATATATATTTATATATAATCTATTATTATAATAAAAATACCCAATAATTGATCAAAATGATAATGAAAAAATACCCAAGGAACATATAATATTTCTAATACTTTAGAACATTAATATAATACAAATTATTCTCTCAAAAAACCAAGATGCCTAATAAATCGTCTATAATGCATCACAAGATTTACCACAATTCATTTATTTTTCTGACAAACTATATATGTTTTCTATTACTATCTTTGCCGTATATACACACATTCTGAGTAAATATCACACCCTCCTAAATACGAATGCTTTAACTAGTGCAATACTTCTCCTTTATCACACATTCAACGTCCATCCCCATTCCCTCCTAAAGAAATAATATCTAGAATCCTTTAAATTCTGACCGGCGGTCTGCTCTTTCCTGGCTCTTCAGCATTTAAAAATTTCTCTCCATCTTTACTTGACTACTAAATCACCCTAAACCATATCTAAATACATAGTTTTTGTAAAGATGAAATATAGAGCCTCTATGCTCGATAATTACATAAGCTTATTTCTTCACATAAGCAAGAAAGAACTGGCTCGTGCTTAATATTCTATTCCTAACCGATGTATTCTGCGCACCTATCACATTTCACGTCTAATAGACATTCATACATCTCACACTGGTGTCCCGTACTTAATAAAACGGAGACCACTCTCTCATACATAACTCCTCGACTACACACCCGCAACAGTCTCACCTCTCACTAGATTCTTCATAGGCGCTTAGTACGTGCTCTCATATTGGTACATTCCAATCGAAGAATTCTGTCTTCACCTCTTTTCGATTCACGACCTCAGTCTCTTCTTATCTACCATTATCAACAGCGCTGAAATCAGTCTTGGCATTCAGGACTCATATAAGAAATTCGACAACCAATTCCTATAGCACTCTCATACACCTTCATACGTTAGGGAGCCTGGGCCGTCGCCAGACACACCTCTTCCAGACATATCAGACGGGACCGCCCGACACACTTAACACATAAAAGAACAGAGCCGATCTTACTTATGGTTCATAACATTCTTTATAGCAACCCGTACAGAGTGATGCAGTACATACAACGGAACGAAACGGGTCGTCTTATCAGCATAACAACACATTACGTTTCATACCACCGCTCAGCCCGATCTGTTTATTCATTTTATCGCACCATATCTGTTAATACAATAGTTTCCATCAATATCAAGTACTGAAAAGATATTTTGTCAGTGAAAAACACCAGTCGTACTTTTTCTTCGGTGGGCGTAAATAATTATTTCTTCATAAGAAAAATCGTTCACTTCGGATAATTTCGTCGTACTATTATAGAAGACATCCGGCTAATCTTAGCTTTATAATTCGCGTAATCTACAAGAGACTTGTACGCGTAGATTCTTTAATTATATTGCCTTCACGTTTTGTCGGAAAGAGACGAGTTTTAACTTTGTCGTAAAGGCATACCAAGGGAAATGGAGCGCCTCCGTATTCGCTCCTATACGCGCGAGGGGTTCGTCTTTTATTTTCGGGGATGATTTGTAAAGCGCGAATTGCGCGTAAAAACAGATTATCTCTAGCTGCACGATTAGTATTGTAGTTTAATAAGCGTACTAGCGAATATATGTGAGAGACAGATTAGATAGATTACGAGAGACATATTTTAATAAAATTAGTTTTTAAAGATTTCAAATATCGCTACTGCGTTATATGATAGAGATAGAGTAATAGAAATTAATTATCGTGTGGGATGAACTCAAAGATAGCAACTCGATAGGAAGAAATAAAATTTAAATTTGTAACATGAGTCTCGGCATACTATTAACTTCGTTGTTTCACTAATGACGCAATTACACACTTTAATAAATTACTCACCAAACAGATAATAAAATATCGATGATTCGATATACTGAATCATCGATGATTCGATATATATATATGAGCCTATCAAATCATATAATATAATATATAGATATAGAAATTAAAAAATTTTGTTTTAATAAATTTTAAATATTATACATAATTCACACTATTTTTAAATAAAATTATAATAAAATAAAAATTATAACTTTATATATGGGTTTCATTATATCGATTAATAGCGTAAATGATACACCGAGTTACTATAAAAAAGGATGCATAATATTCGTGTGATAACCAGCTAGAATCATCACACAAAATATCGCTTATTGTAGTAGGATTACAAGATGAAAAGAAAGATTATTATGAAAAAAAATGAGTTGATGAAAGATAAAAAGATACAGCTCACGGCCAATACTTGAACATATAAAAATAAAGGCGTACAAGACAATAGTCTCTAATATCATAACCCATAATACTAAAATAGCAATCGGCGGCCGACGCAACGCGCAAAGAAGATTTTTAAAGAGGTGGAGGAAAGCGCTAAGCTCTGAACTATTACAGAATGCTGGTGAGATAAATAAGAAACTATAATAAGCTGAATTCAATAGACCTTACTGAAAAACCTAGACGAAATAAGCGCAATTCTCTTAACACAGATTATTATCAATATCTATCTTTTCTAATCGAAAGGTAGATATAGAATCCAGAACTGATAAATCCTTAATATTAGATAAATAATGAATATTAAATTCATCATGAAACAAGAAATCAACATCGTCTCTTTCGCGGCTTATTCACACAGAAAATATACGCCATTTATTTGGAAATCTAACTAAAATTGCATATGGTAAATATTTTCATATAGTATATCACACTTCCACTTTCTCAAACGACTCGTACGGAGACGATTATATATCACTTAAAAAAAGCGATACGCAGAGCAGGCATGCGGAACAATTTAGATCGCCCCTTCTCATGACGTTAATCCTCTGATCTATTCATCAAGTCACATTCCATTACAATCTAATATATTAAAGCGAAACAGCAGCCTCGAATCAGCAAATTACGCGAGCCGTCAGCAAGCAACAAGCAAACATCAAGGACGACATTTCGCACCCACGCAACATATCCTACCCAAATTCCTTCACCCCACAGACTAGACACAGCATCCAAGACAAAAAGACACGAGCCTGCAATGCGCAGCGCAACCTCAGATAGCATTGTCAGACAGGCGACACAGCACTATGCACGAACCTCAGACAAAGACACATCAACAGCACACGCAGCTAGCACGGGAGTCAATGCAAAATAAACCTTCCATAAAATTGAAGTGGACAGTGATACTACACAAAGACATTTATTAGGAAAGAGAAGTTTTTACTCAGAATTAGTGCAAATTGAGCGAATATTTCATGCAGCGTCAATACATAGATGAACTATACTTCTTATAAATTACAGTAAGCACGTGTCATCCTACGTAGCAGGCTAAAGAAAACAGGCACTCATCGATAACAAACGACCCTAAACTCTGGTTTTCTGAACATAAGACGGCAACATAAACAAAAATCCAATCCACAGTAGGACGAAAATACCCCATCGCATACTCATTCAATATTAATTAACTTGATGTAAATAGGCATCGTCAAGCAAACGCGAGAAAAATTTTCATACACAGAGATTCACGAACCAACCTTTATACAAATGCCCGCATTTCTCTCAAAACCGCGTTATGCGGCGGAGTCGTGCGAATACCGACTCTCGAAGGGCGAGATATATCTCTTACTTTAGGCGACGACGTCGTAAATTCTAAGACGGAAAAGTTCTTTCCTTTTAGCGGTTTGCCACTGGTCGATTCCAATTCTCACAGAGGTAGTTTAATCGTAAGATTCGATATAGAATTTCCGTCGAGGTTAACCGAAGTTGCCAAGAGAAAGCTGAATGAAATTTTGTAATCGCTGTTGTTGTTGTTGTTGTACAATTGTTGAAAAATATTATAAACGTCACTTTTATTGAAGTATACGGGTGTAAATAAAAAACTTTTAACAAAAAAAATGCGTTTTATTGAAAGCCTCTACACGTACAGATATTTTTTAGTCATTTATTCTTTGGTGGTAAATGTTCGAATGTAAATGCCGGTGGTCGAGCGAGTGAATATACCGTGTTGTTGCAATTACTAAAATATTTCTCCATAAAAAAACGAGTATATAAAAGGTTTCAAATACAAAACAGTCTTTAAATAATAAATTTTATTATTTCAAATAATTGAAAAGAATTATAAGTTTTTTTAATTTGAAAATTTTTACGCTTACAAGGTATAAACATATAATTTTTAATTTACTCTAGCGTCTGCCATATTATACTTCCAATAGCACCAAAAAGTTTGTTAAAAAACTCTTGGTTATCAATTAATCGAAACGCTAAATGAAAGGTTTTTGGAGTGGGATCTCGAAATTTTTTTAAAAAGTTAAAAAATGAGATCGGCCTTGAAAAATAAATATCATCTTTTAACATCAATTGCCTCTTAAAGAATTTCGCTTCTATATCTTCGGGTAAATTCAAGATATCATATTGCTTTATACTCCATCGAATGACGGGATTTCCAGAGACGTCTGTCATAGTTAACGCGATTTGTTTGAAAACGTCGACAATATTACCTCTATGAGAAATTTTCTCGCAATCCCTAAGGCTTTCTGACAAATTACATTTATTTTCTAGGTATCGATCGAAATTAAATTTTAGTCCTCTTTTTAAAGAGCGAGTGATTTTCAAAAGAATATAAATTTTGCACGGATCGATACACCTGGAGCTGAAAAATACAACGACTTTTTCTAGTTTCGGAGAGGCGCGGCAAATATCGTATAAAAGAAAAGAAAAATCAATTTTTAATTCTACCAAATTTTTAAAAACGGATTCATTTTTTTCATCTGATATCATCTTGCAAAGATTAATACTATTAACTTGAGAATAATTGTTCATTCTTATTTCTAACTCTCTCAAATTCGGAAAGGCCCTGATGATTTTATTGCTCAGTGAACCACAATCACGATTTCTGTCAAATTCTCCCATTATTCCGTCATAAACCATTATTAGGACGCACACATTTTGAAATTGGAATGGAGATAAGGTATCGACATTTTCGTTTCTTCGAAGGATAACATTAAAATGACAAACGTTTTTAAAATTCAATTCCAAAGAACCGTCGAGCTTTTTAATATTCCTTCGCAATCGGTTTCTTAAAAATTTCGTATCCCAAGATTCGATTATTTGCCTTTCTATTTCCCTTCGCCACGATTTACCTGAATGTAAGCGACAACGCCCTAATAACCTAAAGTGCGTGAAGGGCATAAAGAGCGCCACAACCGCGTAAATTCCTTTGCATAAGAGGCAGAATGGTACTTTTATTTCGTTTTTTTCTCGATCTTTAGTAAGAAGTTTCCAAAAATTAATTTCCAACATTCTTAGTACCCCACCGAATTTATTTTCATCTTCCTCATCTCCTGCCGCTTCTTGTTGTTCCCGCTCTGATAATTTCACGTACGTTTCGATCGGCGGCGGAGTTTTAGTAATTTCCCATTCGATTATTCTCTCGTTTTCGATTTCGACAACCACGACTAATTTTGAAAGATTTTCGTTGATAAACAATCATCGCATACACAAATGTTTATCTAATTCGCGAAAAATAGCGTGGTGGAGGAAATATTTCTTTCTTCCCGAGGAGAAACTTGAAAATCAATCGTAATGTTCGTTATCAGGTTTTTATAGCCATTAGCATTAACGAACGTAAAGCTAACAACGGTATAATTTGGTGTTTGTGGTGTGTTATAAAGCTCTATTACTTTTTATCTCTCGATTTTTTTGACATGAGTTTAAATTCAATTGTATGAGTGATTATTCTCTCTTTATTTAATAGTTAAATCACAGATCTTTTCTTGTATATATACCTCATTATCAATATAATGTTATTATTATTATTAGTTAAGGTTATTTAATTACTCCTACAAAAATGACTTAGAAATATTTAAAACGAATCTCTCTTTATGATTATTTATCAACGTATATATTCTGCTTTTATAAAGGAACAAAAAAATAGTGTTTCAATATGGTTGTTGAAAATATTTGAAGTCTTTCCTTTATACGCTCTCGATATCTGTGAAGTTTGTGGGTATTTAGGTGTAATACTCTCGTTACTTTATTTACATATGTTCATTTCTCTTTTTTGTATTTGTTATAATTTACTTATTTAGTACATAATATCGTTTTACTGACTACTTACGTTTATGTTTGCTATCATATATTCATGATTTTTCTTGTGGCTCTCTTCTCTCATTTTTATGATTCGTACGTGTTATATTTATAGTATAAAATGATTTACTATACATCTTCTATATCGTTTTCGATGAAAATAATTTTTAATTGATTAAATTTTTAATTTTAATCGTACGTTTGGAATATCTTATAATGAAAAGAATTCTCTCAATTTTTAATTCTCAGTTCCGATTCTGCTCTCTCCTCAATTGGTAGTTGGTAAGCTTCAATAAAGGATAAGTTTCAAGATAGTTTGTGTATGTTTCTTTTATATCTTCTAAATATTTTTTTAGATTATTTTTAAAAATATAGTACTTCATTTTAAGTTAATTAATTGTTTGACATTTTGTAGGTGTATTCAATGATGTTGAGAGTTTTTTATATTTAATTTTATTATTAATAATAAGAATATAATAATAATGGTATTTACTTTTTCTAAGTTTAAAATTGCTAAGGAACAAAAATTTTAATTTTTACATTTGTTAAGTTTAAAATTTTAAATTCTGTAGAATTTTTTAAATTTTGAAATTTATAAATATTTTTATATTTTTAAAATATTTAAATTTTTACTTTAATTTTCTTTGACCTGGAAAGAATTTATTAGCTTCAGTAATTTTTAATTTTCTGAAGGTGGCTTTAATCCCTGAGAAATGTCTAAAAATTTCTATTGTGCATAATTTCTAACTTTTTATATATTCGTTGAACATTTTTTAAATCTTTACAATTCTTATGAGAATCCTCAGATCGTTTGTTCTCAAATGCTCTAGGGAATAACACTAACATAATTCGGCGAGAACTGTCATGTCTGAATCGATCCATTAA
Organism: Trachelipus rathkii; assembly: GCA_015478945.1. Taxonomy (NCBI): domain Eukaryota; kingdom Metazoa; phylum Arthropoda; class Malacostraca; order Isopoda; family Trachelipodidae; genus Trachelipus; species Trachelipus rathkii. Next base: position 47,462 of record JABUQX010065086.1, read on the forward strand.
TATATATTAGTATATTAATCACGATAATAAGTGAGTGTTTCGAATTCAATAGTCAGCTATAACTTACAAGATACAGGATATGTATTTCGATTAGTTACGTCTAATATGTTTTACAGAGATTAACTACATAGAATAAGTTTCGACTCGAATAGTTTATATTTTTAATCCTCGTTCGTCCTCCAAGTAAAACATAATATATAGCTCAATGTATAATAGAAATACATAAGACTAAAATAAAAATATATTATCTTTCAACCATTATCATTATTATCTATTCGCTTATAAAAAAGAAAATTATTTTAGCAAGAGGAAAAGTTGGTGATCGCAGGGAATTTTTTTACCGTTAATCAAGACATCATCGATCGTTTTCTCGGAGAGACACTGCATATACGGTCTGTTACGAGAATTGATCTTGAGTTCGGGTCTCTGATGCAGGACATTCACGATCGAAAAATCTTGGTGTGTTTTTCGTCACACTCATAAGATTCCATTTAATGGATGGTTATCTCGTCGCTTGAATATATTGAGCTTATATCAAATGTGTAACGAAGAGTGGCAAATATATATAGTATAACGCAGATATCGCTCCATATTTTTTAACCGGTGAACTTTTCTATGGCGGCAATTCGATCTGCCTGAATGATATTTGAACAGGAATCTAATCGATTTAGCGTGTTGTAGATCGCTGGTAATTTTCCGACTTATCAGGATCAGCTAAAGCCGCACGTTGCATGTATAATATTACGGACTATATTAAAATTTTAACAGTCAAGAATGCATTCTGATAACGTAGGCCATCTTGCTATAATATATCTTTAAATGAGATAAAATTAATGATCAAAATAGTATCTCTTATTAAGTGTATAGCGATGTGGCTGTTTATTTTATTTTTAATATTTAATATAATATAGTATTATTATTTCTATGTTATATATATTTGTTATATATAATCATCATATATTTGTTATATTATTAAATTAATAAATATCATTATATTATATTATAATATTATAATATAATATATATTTATTATAATATAATTAAATATTATATATATTATATATTATATATATAATATATTATATGTTAAATTCTGTATTGAAATTTAAAATTTTATATATTTACATTATTTATTTCAAATATTTCAAAGGTGGATTTAATTTTTCATATTATTATTTAATAAAATTAAATCAAATAATATATATAAAATTATAAATCTTTATTTATATATTTTATACTATCCGTATTATATTCTTTGCTTCATTATCAAAAAAGATAATACCCAAAAATAAGATACTTAAATAAGTTGCCTTTAAAAATATCGATGATAATCTCAGGGTAGAGTAATAATAAGGCCAGATGTAATGCTTGATTAGGTTCAGTATCTCGTAAGAATATGTAATTTTATAAATAACTCAAAAAAAAAGATATATGTGTGCGTGTTATAATAAAAATAAGAGGATCATAATCATTTTCTTTATCCATAAGCTCTCATTTGAAATTTTATGTTTTCTTTACGAGATCGTATTGGTATGTTCAAACATTCACGTACGCTGTAGCATAAATGTAGCTTTGGATAATTCGAACGAGTCGTATCTTTTTATATACCACCGAAAGACGGAATTTCCATACTCGTCGTTCAGAGTCACCGCAATATTTTTGAAAAGTTGTTTGACATTTCCCCAGTGTGTAGGATCGCGGCATTCGCAAAAGCAAAATGTTTCATTATTAACAATGTATTGATCAAAATTTATTTCTAGTCCTCTTTTCATAGAAGTGGTGATATCCAAAAGTTTATAAATACTGCAGGAGTTGATATAACTGGCATTAAAAAACACAACTACCTTTTCTAGATTTGGAGAAACTCG
>JABUQX010065087.1:5000-7500 GCA_015478945.1 Trachelipus rathkii
ATATTTTTTTTTTTCATTTTCTACGTATTGATATTATTATTTTCTATTAAATATAAATATATATATATATATATATATATATATATATATATATATATATATATATATATATATATATATATATATATATATATATGTATATATATATATATATATATATATATATTTTTTTATATATATATTTTATATATATATATATATATAATATAAATATATATATATATTTATATATATATATATATATATATATATATATATATATATATATATATATATATATATATATATATATATATATATATATATATATATATATATATATCTATGTATATGTGTATATTTTTATATTTATATATATATATATATATATATATATATATATATATATATATATATATATATATATATATATATATAAATATATATATATATATATATATATATATATACCATATATATATATATATATATATATATATATATATATATATATATATATATATATATATATATATATATATATATATATATAATAATAATAATATTCAAATAAATATATATATATATATATATATATATTTATGAAACTACTTGTACGTAGTGTTATATTTACTTATATTAAAGCCCCTGGAAATTTGAAAATTGAAAAATAAAAAATCTTAACTTTTATTTCATATACAATTTTATATGTCAATTAAAGAGTTAGGATTTTCTAATTGTTCATTCAACATTCAAGGCTTTATATAAAGTATATATATATATATATATATATATATATACTTATTTGTTTATATATATATAGTGAGTAGTGGTATAAAATGGAGGCGAGATGGTGATTGATTGGATTTGGAAGTTGTGTAACAAAGTGTTTATGGAGGGTATAGTTCCAAGGGATTGAAGGTTAAGGGGGTAAAGGTAACTGTAGGTATTATAGAGGAATTAGTTTATTGAGTGTTGTAGGGAAGATATATGCTGGTAGTTTGGTCGAAAGAGTGCTTCGAGTGACTGAAGGACTGATTGATGAAGAACTAGGTGCTTTTAAAAGTGGTAGAGCATGTGTGGATCAAATTTTTACATTGAAACAAATGATTGGTAAAAGAAGGAGGGAAGAATAAACTGTATTTAGGTTTTATGGATTTGCAACAGGCGTATGATATAATTAATAGGGAAGCTCTATTTCAGGTGTTAGTTATATATGGTGTTGGTGGTAAGCTTCTGAATGGAATCAAAAGTATGTATGACGATAGTGAAGCGTGTGTAAGAAAAATAGAGTCGAAAGTGATTGGTTCAATATTAATAGTTGAATGAAGCATGGATGTGTTGTCTCCCTGGTTATTTAATTTGTAAATGGATGGGGTTATGAAAGAATTAGAGGTGGGGGTGCCAGGGGATGGTGTTAGAATGATGAAGAATGAAAGAGAGTGGAGAGTGACCTACCTATTATATGAGGATGATTTGGATTTGTGTGGCGAATTTGAAGAGAGTTTGAGAGGATTGGTAGAGAGATTTGGTAGAGTGTGAAAAAGGAGGGGTTTGAAAGTAAAGTAGATAAGACTAAGGTTATGGTTGTGAGTGAGGACAGTCCTCGGTGTGAAGTTATGTTAGATGGTAAGCAGCTGGAACAAGTGTCTGAGTTTAAATATTTAGGAAATATGTTGGATGAAAAGGGAACGGATGATGCAGAGTGTAGTAGAAAAGTTGTGAATGGCAGGAAGGTCGCTGGTGCAATTAAATCATTGGTGGATGTAAAGGGAATAAGTCTTGAGTGTGCTAGGATCTTACATGAGGGTATTCTGTTACCTGTGTTGATGCATAGTAGTAAGACTATGGTCTGGAATAAAAGGTATCGATCTAAAGTACAATGTGTTCAGATGGACAATCTTAGAGGAATGTTAGGTGTGAGAAGAATTGTTAAATGATGAATGAATGTATTAGAGAGCTATGTGGTGTGAAGAAAGGGGTAAATTAGAATAAATGGAAGTACGTTGAGATGGTTTGGTCATGTGGAAAGAATGGATGATAGTCGGTTGGTTAAACGGATGTATAGTGGTGAGTGTGCTGGGAATCGACCGGCTGGGAGACCGAAGAAAAGTGGATTGAGTTAGTAAAGGAATGCCTGGAGGAGAGAAATATGAGTTTTGCAGAGGCGGGAATAAGGTGCATAACACGAGTGAATGGCAGGGTTTTGTGAGGGGGTATGGTTGTAGTCCACCTGGGTCAAAAGATGAGCTACACATTAACGAGATGCCATAGTGAGGGTCCGTCGCGGTCCCGTGAAGCTCTAAGGTGGATTTTCTGACTACGACGAGTTCTCACTAAAAGGTATAAAGGGGCGGTAAGGCTGGGCTTTCTTTTCGACTTGCTTCATATTCTTCTACTACTTTTCTGTTTCCGGTGGATTATGATGATGATGATGATGATGATGATGAAGATAATGATATAGATATATATATATATATATATATATATATATATATATATATATATATATATATATATA
>JABUQX010065087.1:15000-25000 GCA_015478945.1 Trachelipus rathkii
CGCTATTGATATATATATAATAATACTATTATTCAGTATATAGTAGTATATATATATATATATATAGTATAATATATAGTATATACATATTAAATATATATATATATAGATAACTATATATAATTAATATATAATAACATATAATATATTATATATACTATATATAAATATATATATTAATATAATATATATATAAGTAATATATAATACTATATATATATTAATACTATATAATAATATATATATGTATACTAGTATATAATATATAATATAATATAATAGATATATATAATATATATTAATATTAGTTTATATATAGTATATATAATATATCGTATATATATATAAGTGTATAAGGAATATATTATATACTATATATAATATATAATATATATATATAATATATATAGATATACTATATAAAACTCATACCATAATAGAATATATTTAGTAGATTTATATATATTACACATATATATATGTATTATATATATATATATATAATATATATATATATATATATATTTATATATTTATGAAGCCACAAGATACTATAAGTATATATATAGATTATATATATATGTAATACTGATAATATATATATACATAATAATAATAATATATAGATTATATAATATATATATATATTTATATATATATATATATATATATATATTAATATATATATATAGTTATAAATATATATATATATATATATATATATATGTATATATTTCATATACTAAATAATATATAAATTTAATATAGTATTTATATATTTTATTATATAATGATAAATACCACTTAAATAAAATATATATAGTGTACGTATTATATATATATTATATATATAATATATATATATATATATATATATATATTAATAATATATATATTATATAATATATACTATTATACTGTGATTCTTTACGAAAGAGGAATCTGATGCCTAAGATCCAGAGATGGCAACACTGCCGAAGATAAAACTTCATACATGCGGATATAGTTAGAAATAAGAATCGGTCGCATCTCTCACTTTATAGTCTAATAATCGTTTTCGGATTATAGTAGACAATGAGAGATTCCATCCTCGAAGTAGATCCGTAAAATAAAATTCGAAATATACTAAGATTAATTATTAGGATATAGTAATGTACGTTTAAACAGATTAATCATTGAATAAATGAAATAAATAAATGGAATAGAATGAAGAGGATAGAAAAAGTAACAAAAATATAGAAATAATAAAGTAAATAAGAATTAAAAAGTAAATGAAATAAAAATATAAAAAATATAAAATACTCAATGAAAAATAGCATACGTAAAGAAACTAAGATGAAATCGAATGCTAGAAAAAGTAATAATATTTAGTAGCGTAGTATCGGCTACATATAACAAATATCAAAGAACAGATGAAATGGAGAACGGGGAGAATAGAGCAATAAGAAAATGAAGATAAATAATAAAGCTAAATTAACTATCCATAGACTAGATAAGTATAATACGTATAATAAATAATACAGATAATCGCGTTATGAATTAATAATAATTATATATGGACATAATATAATATAATAATGAAATAAGTAATCAATAGATAATAATAATAGATACATTAAAATAATAATAACTAATAATGAATAAAAATAATAATAAAAATTAATTAGATAATAATAAGTAATACAGCGAATGAGATAATAATAAGAAAATACGAATAGATAAATAATCATATAGATGAATGAATGAAAAGTAATATTAATAATAATAATGAATAAGATAATAATAAGTAATAATAATGATAGAATAATAATAATAATAAAAATGAAATAAATCAAAATAATACACCAATTAATCAAAGTGATGGGTAATAAGTGAATAATAACTTATAAGATATAACTGACAGTACTTGGAAAAATGACGAACATATGCACATAAATAGGTATGAATAATACACATATGTAAGCAAAAATGTTAAACCCACCATACCTTCCAAAACAACGCGGAAGAAGCAAGACGTATAACAGAAAGCATAAAAGATTAGAACTTATGTCTAATGTGTAGATAACGCTTGTTGATGGAGTTACAATAAAGTCGTGTGTAGTTGGGAACTTGAAGTGATATTTAGCAGGGGAACGGAGACTGTGTAGAAATAAAGATTCTATAGCATGGCGTACGTTCTCTAGATGGATTAAAGTTTCAAAGATGCAGAAGTTGTATGTGTTTATAGGATGGGATGATCGTTCTTGAAGAAAAGCCAATGAGTCCTGATTTGTCTGATGTTTCCGGGTTGTGTATTGGGATGGCCCGTTCTGAACAGATACGCCTTATGCTTTTTCAAATTCTGATACGTGGAGTTGAAGGAAGGTTTCCATATGTAGGCAGGCGTGACACTCTGACAATACGTGATATGTATAAACGGTTGGACCATGGTAATCGAAGGCAATTTGGGAAATTCCGTCTTTCAGGGTGGAAAAATACTTATGCTAAAGGGATTTAGGAAACCGATTATAGTTTACGAATATGTGGAGATAAGGCAGGAGTCAAGAATTATTCCTAAGAGATTTAGTAAGATCTGTGGTTTTGGGGCCGAGAAAGGGGATTTTGAGATATAAATTGAAAGTTTAGGAACTGAAGAGGTGAGAGCTTTAGGACGAAAGATGTCGTCCAAGTAGGAGTTGAGAATCCTATCAAACATGTAGGGGGGGAATAGATTGCCGACAAAGAAGTTCCGTAGATAGCACATTTCTGAGTGGAAACCGGTCCAATCTGAGCATATCTTGTATGCCCGATCAATCAGACATACATAAAATACTATTAAGTTTGAAGCGTAGGGGAATGAAGGCTGAAGAAGTTTGTTACCACACAGGATAGTAGAGGAAGGTTATCAGGCATATTATGAAGTTAGCGGACAGTGCGTGCTCGTGGTGTTCTCATGTGTTTGGATTAGTTATAACAGTCATCAAAGAAGGGAAGGCTCGATCTGTTGGTTTCTAGTTTCCATCGGTGAAGGTTTCATTATTATGTGGGCGTTATTGTCGTTAAGGGGATAGTCTCAAAAAACACTTGGAAAGCAGAGAGTGATTGACGCATTGTGAATATGATTTAAGGAGATACATCGTAACGGGCAAGGGTTATGACTGAGGAAAATAAGGAGTTTGAAGAGGGCGGGACACACTAGGTTTTAACAACCAAAATAGATTCATAGTGTGATGAGAAATGACGCAGTTTTTTGCAAAAGTGGGCCGAAGCGGCAAGATGCACTCGTCTAATGGCATCGGAATCTGTTGGTGATAAGAATGTTGTGTAATACGAGATAGGAAGATGGTGTATTTCCGGTGGTGTCCAAATCTGTCAGAAGGTTTTTTGAACTGAGGTAGCATTACGGGAAATTATTAAAGTTTATAGATAGGCAGAGTCTATAGTTGAGAGGTCAATTATTGTATAAACAAAATGGACTGGAACTGTGTAATGTTGATAGATTTTCAACATATATGGGAGATTGTAGTGTAATAGAGACTCTATATCAACAGCACTGGCCATGAAACTACTGCTCAAGAAGACAAACCGCTCAACTCATGAATTGAAGTGGAAGGTCATCTCTGATGTGAAGAGGTTGTTTGAGTGGAGTTTTGACGGTAAGGATTAAAAATTCTGCACGGTTATGTAGCATAGGGGTTTGATGCTGATAAAATGGACAGGAGTGCGTGTGTTAGGGTCTTTGTGGATTTTTGGGAAGACCATAAATGAATCCAGGGATTGTACCAGAGATACAGGGATCGGAATCAGGGGGTAAAGCATTAAGGGATTTTAGTTTCCTAATGAAATTGTTTATTATTTTATATTTTTGTTATTTTTTATCTTTCATTTATTGGTTTCATATTCATAGTTATTGTTTAACGTTATACTTATCTAATTTTAATCTTAGTTTTAATTTTATTTTTAGTCTACTGAGGATGGATTGGCTATATATAATCCGAAACGTTTAGAATAAAGTTGAGAAAACGACGATTTTATTAATATCACCCATGTATGGAGTTTTGTTGGCAGTGTTCGCCTTTATCATATATAAATATAGTATATATAATATATATATATATATAAATATATATGTATATTTATATACGTAGTATATATATATATATATTATATATACTATATAATTATATATATATAATATATATATATATATAGTATCATATAGATAATATATATATATATATATATTATATATATATATATATATATATTAGTATATATAATAATTGTTTATTATTATATATAATATATATATAAATGGATATGATAAAGGCGAACCTGCCACAAAATCATAATGGGTGATATTAAAAAGCATCGCTCGTATCTCAACTTTTATTCTATAACGTTTCGGATTATAATACCAATCCATCCTCAGTAAGACTAAAAAATGTAGACTCAGTAGCAGCTATATATATAATATATATTATATATATATATATATTGTATATATAGTGTGTATATTAGTATATTATTACATAATGGGCACGCGGTACTATAATCAAGATATATATATATGTATAATGCAAATTGGACTTCAAGAAAGTAAATATGATTCATGAAAATAATAAAGGAATTTTTCCCCGAGTAATTTTTACCTGTCTTATTATAATTATCTAATAATTTGTTTTAGAAGTTAATTTTCCATTTCTTTCCTTCTTTCTTTTTTTATTTTTTTCTTTCTTTCTTTCTTTTTTTCTTCTTTTCTCTCTTTCTTTTTTCTTTCTCTTCCTTCCTTCCCAGAGTGCGTACATGCACGGAAAATAGATTACGATAAGTAGAAGATCATGACGTAAGTCGAAAGAAAAGCCCCCTCCTACCTTCCCCTCCTACCTTCCCTCCTACCTTCCCCTCTCAACCTTAAGTGCGAGCCCATCGCGATCAAAAATCCAACCCAGGGCTTCACAATACCGTGACGTATCCCCACTGTTTTATCTCGTCAATGTAGAGTTCATCCTTTGAACCAGGCCCACAACTATACCCCCTTCACAAAACTCGCATTCCGTCCTAATTGATGCACACTTTCTTCTCGGCTTCTGTCAACTAACATTTTCTATCCTTCAGACACTCCTTTACTGACTTAATCCACTTTTCCTTCAGTCCTCCCAGCCAGTCGAACTCCCAGCACACTCACCACTATGCATTCGCTTAACCAATCTACTGCCATCCATCCTTTCCATTTGACCAAACCATTTTGATACACCCCCATTTATTGTCTCATTTACCTATTTTTTCACACCATACAACTCCCTGATACGTTTACTCATTATTTTGTAAATTTTTATCATACCTAACAAGTTCCTAAGATCCATCTGAACAGATTGTACCTTGGATCTACACCTCTTATTCCACACCGTAGTTTCACTACCATATATTAACACCGGTAACAACATACCCTCATGCAAAACATTAACACACTCAAGACCTAGTAGTCACTTTGTATTCACCAAGGAATTAATTGCACCAGCAACCTACCTATCATTCACAACTTTCTTACTACACTGCATCATCCATTCCCTTTTCATCCAACATATACCTAAATATTTAAACTCAGATACCAGTTCCAATTGATCACCATCCAACATTATTTCATGCCATGGGCTCACCTCACTCACTACCATAACCTAACTCTTATCTGCACTTACTGTCGAACCACTCTATAAATCCTCTCAAACTCTCTTCAGATGCCACACAAAAATATATAAATTATCAGTGTAAAATAAATTTGCAGGACTTCCTCCTCACTCTTCCATTCTCCATCCATAATAATAATAAAATTAATAATAAAAATAATAAAAATAATAATAATAATAATAATAATAATAATAATAATAATAATAATAATAATAATAATAATAATAATAATAATAATAATAATAATAATAATAATAATAATAATAATAATAATAATAATAATAATAATATTAACTTTTTAAAACATTAAAAAAATTAGTATATTTACGTATTTGTTATATTTATTTCGTTATATTTATTCCCTATATTATATATTTCAAAAATAAAAGTCAATATTTGAGCCTTGAAATGATTTAATATGAATGTCGACTGAGAATGTGGACACAGTTGGAACATACTAAGAAGAATCTTTGCGTAGTAGGCAGAAGCAAGATACCTCCTCTACCAGGTAGCTCAGTGGAAGATCACTCGCTTAACAAAGTATTGGGAGACTCAGGTACGTAACTGGTCGGGCTGAAGAATGTAGGGGTACTTATTCTCTCTTTGGGCCTACCTACGTCTTACTCATATGAAAATGAGTACACCCCTTCCTTGAATAGGGCTCTGCCGTGAGCGCTGGTTAAAAAAAGTAAACAGTTAGTATTATACAATATGCAACCAATAATAAACAATATACAATTAATAATATACAGAATAATATACAATATGCAATCATAAATATACAATCAATAATATACAATATTCAAACAATAATATACAATTTAAAATCGATATACAATATACACTCAATAATATCGAATATTCATTCAATATTATACATTATACAATTTATAATAATAATTTGCAATAAACAATAACAAATATATAATATATAATCAAAATCTTCAATCAATAATATGCAATATAAAATCAATAATATACAATATGCAATCACTAACATACAATCAATAATATACAAAATACAATCAACAATATACAATATACAATCAGTAATATGCAATTTACAATCAAAAATATAAAATATACAATCGATAATATACGATAAACAATCAATAATATACAACATATCATCAATAATATTCAATATACAATCATTTATATAAAATATATAATCAATAGTAGGCAATATAATATCGATAATATACAATAAAAAATCAATAATATACAACATACCATCAATAATATACAATTAATTATATAAAATATACAATCAATAATATGCAATATACAATCGATATGCAATATAAAATCAATATACAATATAAATATGGAATCAAAATTAGAATATGATTTATCAAAGTCTGTCGTTTTATTACTATAAAAATATTTGTTATAATTTACAATGAAAATGAAGAAAAACCGATGATTCGTTACGTTTGCTATTCAGAAGAGATTCCAATTATTTGATTTCAGTCCAATGACGTTGTTAGGGTTTTATTTTTCAATTCAAGACCAAATCATGATACTTGTGTCTATTTTTAAAACTATTACTATGACCTGAGAAATCACACCCACACCCACACCCACACCCACACACATGAATATATATATATATATATATATATATATATATATATATATATATATATATATATATATATATATATATATATATATATATATATATATATTTATATATATATATATATATATATATATATATATATATATATATAGTAGTATATATATATATATATATATATATATATATATATATATATATATATATATATATATATATATATATATATATATATATATATATATATATATATATTATATTTTATATATTAGTATATATATATATATATATATATATATATATATATATATATATATATATATATATATATATATATATATATATATATAAATATATATATATATATATATATAAATATATATATATATATATATATATATATATATATATATATATATATATATATATATATATATATATATATATATATATATATATATATATATATATATATATATGTATATATATATATATATATATATATATATATATATATATATATATATATATATATATAAATATATATATATAGCATATATATATATATATATATATATATATATATATAGCATGATTTATATGATATATACATATAAGTATAAGGTTATTTTATATATATATAGATGTACAAAACATGTCTATCTATATATATATATATATATATATATATATATATATATATATATATATATATAAGGTTATATAAAAATATATACATATATATATATATATATATATATATATATATATATATATATATATATATATATATATATATATATATATATATATATATATATATATATATATATATATATATACATATATATATATATATATATATATAAATATATATATATATATATATATATATATATATATATATATATAAGTATATATATATATATATATATATATATTCTCACGCAAACGTAAATAATTATTTTATTTTACCGTCGGGCAGAACGTCGAGGCGATTGCACTACCGCTGCTCTTACTCGCTCCGCATTTTCTGTGTTCGATGATATGCGTCGGCCATGTTTATCTGTTCGTGTACCACCAGTTTACTCTGATTGTCTAACCAAGGACCGAATTGGAACCGGAACGGGAACGGGAACGGACCGTAGCGTGAATGTTGAACCGTCGCCGAAAACTCTTTGAGTTGGGATCCTGAATTGTTGTTTTCATAAACGCCCGCATGGTGCCACGATGCACTCGTCCACACCATGTTCAATAAAATTGGAATGTCGGCGGAAGAAAAACGAGACCGAGAGCATCTGCCTCCCCGACTCACCCCCCAACAGTGAACCCTCAAAACTGCTCAATGTTCTGCCAGCACCCTGCATATATATATATATATATATATATATATATATATATATATATATATATATATATATATATATATATATATATATATATATATATATATATATATATATATATATATATATATATATATATATATATATCTTATACAAAGAATATATAGTGGGAAGGTAAAGAATTACTGCCTTATTCTCCGGGATTGAACCACCGCGTATTGCGACTGAGGACAATATACTAGACGCTTTACCACTGAGCTATCTCCCAACCCCAAAAAAGCTGGGTTCAAGAACAGTTTTAAAGCAATCGATCTCCCTTCAAGGCGACATCACCAGGTGTCCAGCCTGCCTATCCCTCGTTCTTTATAATTTGTAGGAGTTAAATATTGCATAATCGCAATTTTATTATTTAGATCTTTAACAAAGAAAATGGGAAGGTAAAGAATTACCGCCTTCTCCGGGATTGAACCATTATGTGTTATGACTGAGATTAACATATATATATATATATATATATATATATATATATATATATATATATATATATATATATATATATATATATATATATATATATATATATATATATATATATATATATATATATATATAGATATATTAGTATATAACTATATATATATATATATATATATATATATATATATATATGTATATATATATATATATATATATATATATATATATATATATATATATATATATATATATATATATATATATATATATATATATATATATATATATATATATAGAGAGAAATATATATTATATATATATATCTATATTTATATATATATATATATATATATATATATATATATATATATATATATATATATATATATATATATATATATATATATATATATATATATAAGTAGAGGTGTAGAGCCAGAACTAATTGTTCTAAGTAGATGTTTGGAGCCGAAACCAAATACTCTAAACAAAGGTGTGCAACCAGAACCAGATGATCTAAGCAGGAGTGTGGAGATGTAGGAAGAGCTACCGTAGCTAGAGTTGGAAGTATATAAAAAAAATCAGAGTTGGATTCAGTGATAGATATTGAAAAGGTTATGAAATAGGAGTTGGAAGGAAATAATTCCATACCAAGAAGCGCTACAAGAACTCAACTTTAAATTATTATACATTGATTGTGCCATTAAAATAAATTCTCTTTAAAATTCCCAGAATTTATTTTCATTTAATCAAACTTTTCTTTTTTGACGCAAAAGATTTTCCCGCCAAATACTCGTATTTCTCATGAATACTGAATAATAACTTTTTATTCAATGAATACAAATTATTTAAACATGACGTAAAATAAAAACTTTATCCTCTATTGAGAATTAATTTGGTAAACTTTTTTTGCTAAGTTTAAATTAAA
>JABUQX010065087.1:30000-40000 GCA_015478945.1 Trachelipus rathkii
TTTCTAAATTACCATCCTCTTTTATATGGGTGCACTTTGCTCCTAAAAGCCACCAATCTAGCAAATTTCAACCCTATATAATTGGTGAACCCGGAGAAGAACACCCAGATTTCAATCAACGCCTTCTGAAAAACAAACAAAATGAAGAAAAAGAAAAAACTACAATAATACTAAAATTCTCAATCAAAACACTCCGAGAAAATGACTCAAGCAAGCGAACATTATCGATACTGGACTTCAATTTTCATTTCTAATTTTGGATTATGGTCATCACCTTTTCACAACTATAACAGTTCGAGGATTCATCGCTAGATAGCAAACTTCCTTTCGGCATGGATTTCTTTCATCATTCAAGTTTGGATTATGGGCAGAAACTCATTTGAATTTCCCCTACGAACTCTGATTCCTTTTCGAATTTTAAATGGTTCTGTGACCTCTCCCTTTATGTATGAAGAAATTTTTTCAAATAAAGGACCTAAATATCAAACAACTTCACCTCTACATATGTAACTTCCTTTACGGTATGGATTTCTTTCATCATTTTAAGTTTGGATTATGGGCAGAAATTCATTTTTGGATTCCACTACGAACTCTGATTCCTTTTCGAATTCTAAATGGTTCTGTGACCTCTCCCTTTTATGTATGAAGAAATTTTTCAAATAAAGGACTTGAATTTCAAGCAACTTCGTCTCTACATATGTCAAGCAATGTTTCTCTCGTAACTACAGCTTTGAAAACTATTTACGTGCGCATTGATCAAATCATGGATACATTAGAAACGCCTTATACTGGACCTTTCCTTGGATTCAACGGTTCGATCGATGTGGCCTATTTAACTCTTGTGAATAACTCAATTGTTTTATATCAAGAATTATGTATAAACATTTTTGTATTTTTATGCATTTAAATGTTTGTATGTTTGTTTATATCTAACGGATATAACCAAATATGCTTGTGTTTAAATGCACCTTTTATTTTCTGTATATATAACATTGTATTTTTATGTATTCAAATATTTGTATATATGTTTAGATCTTCGGATGTAACCAGTTATGCTCGTATTTGAATATTTACATTTCTTGTATACTATTTTTGCCTTCAAATGTTTGTATGTCTACTTATGTCTTCGGACATAATTAGATATGTTTGCATTTGAAAGTATAACTATGTATTTTAGTTATTATTTCTTGTATAATTATTATAACATACTTTCTCACTCCGTGTTTAGCGCAGGAAGTAATGTAGCACTCCATTATAACTGTAAAAATTTTAATTTATGTTCGTACTTATGCTAAGATTTGCGCGAGCAAAATTTTAGCATAAGTCGAAGTGAAATGATATATAAACCCGGTCTGTTGAGATACTCCATCATTGAGTCAGATTAAATAACAAGAAGAATCAGAAGAAATAATTTCACTCAAGATACTCTCTTCAGAAATCCTCCCGGCAAGAGAGATAAATATCAAGGAAAGGGCTGCGACTTGAATTTCGATCACAAATTTTCGCTAAACGAAGAGTCAGAGGCAATTGTGGAAAACGCGCTGGAAAAGGCTGTGACTACCAATTCGCCTACGAAGAGAGTATCTCAACAGAAGGGACTTTTATTACTTTACTTTCACTGAATATCTTTATTACTTATGTTAAATAAAAACATCATTTCAAATATGGATTTCTAAATTACCATCCTCTTATATAGGGTGCTTGCTCATAAAAGAAACCACCAATCTAGCAAATTTTACCCTATATATATATATATATATATATATATATATATATATATATATATATATATATATATATATATATATATATATATATATATATATATATATATATATATATATATATCTTCATCTTCCTTATATTTTCCCAAGAATGGGAGTAAGGTGCGACGGGCATCGGAAAAGAAAAGCAGTAGAAGAACATGACACAAGTCGAAAAGAAAGCCCAGCCTTACCGCCCCCTCAGTACCATTAATTAGTGAGAACTCATAGCAGTCAGAAAATCCACCCTAAAGCTTCATGGGACAGCGATGGACCCTCACTATGGTAGATCGTCAATGTAAGGGTTCATCCCTTGGCCCAGGTGGGCCATAACCATACCCCCTCACAATCCCCCGCCATTCACTCCTGTTATACACCTTTCTTCTCACCTCTACCAAACTCACATTTCTCTCCTTCAAACATTCGTTTACTGACTCAATCCACTTTTTCTTCGGTCTCCCAGCCGGTCGGTTCCCAACACACTCGCCACTATACATCCGCTTAACCAACCGACTATCATTCATCCTTTCCATATGACCAAACCATCTCAACATACTTTCATTTATTCTCTCATTTACCCCTTTCTTCACACCACACCACTCTCTAATAAGTTCATTCCTCATTTTATCAATTCTTCTCACACCTAGCACACCCCTAAGATTGTCCATCTGAACACATTGAATTTTAGATCTATACTTCTTATTCCAGACCATAGTCTCACTACTATACAGTAACACAGGTAACAACATACCCTCATGTAAGACCCTAGCACACTCAAGACTTAGTCCCTTTACATTCACCAACGATTTAATTGCACCAGCCACCTTCCTGCCATTCACAGCTTTCCTACTACACTCTGCATCATCCGTTCCCTTTTCATCCAACATATACCCTAAATATTTAAACTCAGACACTTGTTCCAGCTGCTCACCATCTAACATAACTTCACACTGAGGAGTGTCCTCACTCACAACCATAACCTTACTCTTATCCACGTTTACTTTCAAGCCCCTCCTTTTACACACCCTGCCAAATCTCTCTACCAATCCTCTCAAACTCTCTTCAGATTCACCACACAGAACCAAATCATCCGCATAAAATAGGTAGGGCACCCTCCACTCATCTCCATTCTCCACCATTCTAACACCATTTCCTGCCATCCCCACCTCGAATTCTTTCATAACCCCATCCATATACAAATTGAATAACAAGAGACATAACCCCCTGTCTCACTCCGCTAGTAATCCTAAACCAATCACCATTGATCATTTTCTTACACACGCTTCACTATCATCATACATACTTTTGATTCCATTCAGAAGCCTACCACCAACACCATACATCACTAACACCTGCCATAAACCTTCCCTATTAACTCTATCATACGCCTGTTGCAAATCCATAAAACCTAAATACAATTTATTCTTTTTCTTCCCTCATTTTCTCAATCATTTGTTTCAATGTAAAGATTTGATCCACATCCACTACTGCTCCTAAACACCTTGTTCTTCATAATCAGTCCTTCAGTCACTCGTCACTCTTTCTGACCAAAATACCAGCATATACCTTCCTACCCTCAATAAACTTATTCCCCTAAAATTTCTACAGTTCCCTTTTCTCCCTTACCCTTATGTAAGCTACTATTACCGCTCTCCTCCAATCCCTTGGAACTATACCCTCTATAAACACTTCACAACTTCAAATCCAATCAATCACCATCTCGCCTCCGTTCTTGATCATTTCACAGTAATTTCATCTATACCTGCAGATTTACCATTCTTCAACTTTTTCACTCTACCCATTACCTCCTCCTTACTAATAGCCTCATCCCCAAAATACCTATTCCTTCTTGCACCATCAAACCCACACACATTCACTATCACCTCTTAATTACTGTTAATATTGTGCAGATTCTCGAAGTGTTCTTTCCACACTCCTCTCACACCTACTTCATCAGTTACAAAATCACCATCCTATTCATTATTCTAAGCAGATTCCCCTTATTCTCATTCTTAACCTTTCGCGCTTCCTTCCAGAAAAGCTTCCTATTCCCTTGTAAGTCCTCATTCATCCTCCTTCCAAACTGTTCATTTACCTCTTGTTTTCTCCTACGTATACACCTTTTAGTATTTCTTTTTTCCTCCTTATATAATTCCAAGCATCTTTCTTTTGAATCTTCATCATTGCTTTAATACATTCAACTGACCTTCTTTTACCTTTAACCCACTTTCATCCTCTTCATTTCCACCATTCACTGTTAACATTCTTACTTCCTACTTTAGCATATCCACATATTCCTTTGCACTACTAACAATTGCTTCCTTCATTCGCTGCCCCCAGATTTGTTTAGTATCAACTTGTTCACATTCAACCGTTTTACTAGCGAGCGCTCTTACATACTTATCCTTATTGTACTTGCTCACTTTAACTTCTCTCTCTTAATTTTACCTACTTCTTTCGTATCACCTTCCTCTCCATCAAGCCCCACTAACTTAATTTTACACAGAACAGCATAGCCAGTCGATAATCCCATTCTTAAATACTGTTTAACATCATATACTCAAATCTCCTTTCTTCTGTTCATTTAAATGTCCTTACCATGATTTCTCCCTCTACCTTAGTTATGTAAAGTTCACTCTGATCTTAAAGTAGTCTTACCTTTGCCTCTCTACCCACGAGTCAATCTTACTACCATTCATTTCTCTACTAACCCGATTTGCCTATCCTACGTCTATCCCACCAATGGATCCCTATTTATGATCAAATCTACTCACCCCACATCAGGACATCATTCGAGATTATCCCAAAATCGTACTCTCTTCAACGTTTCCCTCAGAGGGACCATACGTCCCACAACCACACATACCTTGACCTTTCAAACTTAAATTTAACCATTAGAATTCTAGGACTCACACAATCAAAGTCTACCATAGCTTTGTACCACAGGTCACTCATCAAAATTGCAACTCCTTCTCTTCCTCTCTCATTCATTTCCACACCAGCACACACATTTCACACCACACCACTCAATTTCAACGTTTCCTTTCATCTTTGTTTCAGTCACAGCGAGCAAATCAAATTTGCCCTTTCTAAATACATCCATCACCTCTCTCCTCTTCTCCTCAACATTTATTCCTCTGACATTCCATGTACCCATACGATTCATACAATTTCGCCGAAAATTAGAAGGCCGTTTACGGTGATCACGACGATCTCCGAGGCATGCATCAGCATTCCTGGCAAGAGATAGGTGGTAGTGGGCAGCCAACCCTACTACCACCGCCCCTTAGTCGACTTCTACGACACGCTGGGACATACGATGGGCGTTCTTTCTCCCGCACAGGGATGTAATTGGTAGGGATGTCTGTAAAGTGTTATCTAGAAGAGGGGTGTGTACTTTAAGTATGTGTATATGATATGTGGATAAATGGTGGTCAGTAATATATATATATATATATATATATATATATATATATATATATATATATATATATATATATATATATATATATATATATATATATATATATATATATATATATATATATATATATATACTATATATATATATATATATATATATATTCGATGTGCGTGTATGTGTGTGATTTCTCAGGTCATAGTAATAGTTTTAAAAATAGACACAAGTATCATGATTTGGTCTTGAAGTGAAAAATAAAAACCCTAACAACGTCATTGGACTGAAATCAAATAATTGGAATATTCTTCTGAATAGCAAACGTAATGAATCATAAATCTTCATATTTCATTGTAAATAATAACAGGTGTTTTTATAGTATTAAAACGACAGACTTTGATAAATCATATTCTAATTTTGATTCCATATTTATATTGTATATTGATTTTATATTGCATATTATCGATTGTATATTGCATATTATTGATTGTTTATTTTATATAATTGATTGTACATTATCGATTTTATATTGCCTATTATTGATTGTATGTTTTATATAATTGATTGTATATTGAATATTATTGATGATATGTTGTATATTATTGATTGTATATCGTATATTATCGATTGTATATTTTATTTTTTGATTGTAAATTGAATATTATTGATCGTATATTGTATATTATTGATTGTATTTTGTATATTATTGATTGTATGTTATTGATTGCATATTGTATATTATTGATTTTATATTGCATATTATTGATTATGTATTAATGATTTTGATTGCATATAATATATTTTTATTGTTTATTGCATATTATTATTATAAATTGTATAATGTATAATATTGATTGAATATTCGATATTATTGAATGTATATTGTATATCGATTTTAAATTGTATATTATTGTTTGAATATTGTATATTATTGATTGTAGATTGTATATTATTGATTGTATATTTATGAGTGCATATTGTATATTATTCTGTATATTATTAATTGTATATTGTTTATTATTGGTTGCATATTGTATAATAGTAACTGTTTTTTTTATTTTTTAACCAGCGTTCACAGCAGAGCCCTATTTAAGGAAGGGGCGCACTCATTTTTATATGAGTAAGACGCAGGTAAGCCCAAAGAAAGAATAAGTACCCTACATTCTCCAGCTCGACCAGTTACGTACCTGAGTCTCCCACTACTTTGTTAAGCGAGTGATCTTCCACTGAGCTACCGGGTAGAGGAGGTTCCCTGCTTCTGGCTACTACGCAAAGATTCCTCTTTGTATGTTCCAACTGTGTCCACATTCTCAGTCGACATTCATATTAAATCATTTCAAGGCTCAAATATTGACTTTTATTTTTGAAATATATAGTATAGGTAATAAATATAATGTAATAAATATAAGAAATACGTAAATATATTATTTTTTTTAATGTTGTAAAAGTTATTATTATTATTATTATTATTATTATTATTATTATTATTATTATTATTATTATTATTATTATTATTATTATTATTATTATTATTATTATTATTATTATTATTATTATTATTATTATTATTATTATTATTATTATTATTATTATTATTATAACTTCAACTACCACTATTGCTACTACTACTACTACTACTACTACTACTACTACTACTACTACTGCTACTACTACTACTACTACTACTACTACTAATAATAATAATAATAATAATAATAATAATAATAATAATAATAATAATAATAATAATAATAATAATAACAATAATAACAATAATAATAATAATAATAATAATAAAAATAAATAATAATAATAATAATAATAATAATAATAATAATAATAATAACAATAAAAATAATAATAATAATAATAATAATAATAATAATAATAATAATAATAATAATAATAATAATAATAATAATAATAATAATAATAATAATAATAATAATAATAATAATAATAATAATATAATAATAATAATAATAATAATAATAATAATAATAATAATTAGAAGAAGGGGTAGTTGGGAAGGTGTTAGACTGATGGAGAAAGGAAGAGTTAGGAGGAAGTCCTGCTTATTTATTGTACACTGATAATTTATTTATTTTTATGTGGCATCTGAAGAGAGTTTGAGAGGATTTGTAGAGTGGTTCGACAGTAAATGTAGATAAGAGTAAGGTTATGGTAGTGAGTGAGGCGAATCCACGGTGTGAAATAATGTTGGATAGTGATCAATTGGAACTGGTATCTGAGTTTAAATATTTAGGTAAATGTTGGATGAAAAGGGAATGGATGATGCACTGTAGTAAGAAAGTTGTGAATGATAGGAAGGTGGCTGGTGCAATTAATTCCTTAGTGAATACAAAGGGACAACTAGGTCTTGAGTGTGTATGAAGTTTTACATGAGGGTATGTTGTTACCGGTGTTAATATATGGTAGTGAAACTACGGTGTGGAAAAAGAGTTGTAGGTCTAAGGTACAATCTGTTTAGATGGATAATCTTGGGAACTTTTTAGGTATGAGAAGAATTGACAAAATAATGAGTGAACGTGTTAGGGAGGTTTATGGTGTGAAAAATGGGTAAATGAGACAATAAATAGGGATGAATTAAAATAGTTTGGTCATATGGAAAGGATGGATGAGAGTAGGTTGGTTAAGCGAATGCATAGTGGTGAGTGTGCTGGGAGTCGACCGGCTGAGAGACCGAAGAAAAAGTGGATTAAGTCAGTAAAGGAGTGTCTGAACGATAGAAATGTTAATTTGGCAGAAGCGAGAAGAAAGGTGCTGAATAGGAGTGAATGGCGAGGTTTTGTGAAGGGGGTATAGTTGTGGACCTCGTTCAAAGGATGAACTCTACATTGACGAGATCAAAACAGTGGGGATACGTCACGGTATTGTGAAGCCCTGGTGTTGGATTTTTGGTCGCGATGGGCTCGCACTTAAGGCTGAGAGGGAAGGTAGGAAGGGGGCTTTTCTTTCGACTTACGTCATGGTCTTCTATTTATCTAATCTATTTTCCGTGCATGTCACGCACTCTGGGAAGTGAAAGGAAGATAAAGAAGAAAGAAAGAGAGAAAGATGGAAAAAAAGAAAGAAAGGAAGAAAAAATAAAGAAAGAGAAAAAAAAGGAAAATTAACTTCTAAGACAACATATTAGATAATTATAATCATTAAAAAAATTTTGGAAATAGCTATTTCCATACTTTTCTAAAATTAAATCTGGAAATTATATTTCAATTTTTTTTATATACATATATATATATATATATATATATATATATATATATATATATATATATATATATATATATATATATATATATATATATATATATATATATATATATATATATATATATAAGTGTTGGCATTAAACCCCACACCCCAAAAAAAAAAAAACAACTGTAAGTGTTTTTTTTTTAAATTTTAGCTAATTTTCAACAATTTGAGAGACATTTTTAAAAAATAACTAATATACAATAACAACTATATTATGTTTCATTATTAATGAGCCTAGTTGCATTTTATTCAAGATTTTCACAGATATACCTTTTAAATATTTGAAATAAATGAGAGTGAAAAAAATAATTTTAAAATTTAATACAAAAGTACAAATGAATGCATCTTTAAATTTTATTGACTAGAGGATAATAAATAGATTTCATTATTAAAATTAAGAATATTAAAAAATATTGATATCAATGTATAGATAATCTGATAAAAAAATAGATATTAATATATCGATAACCTAATACACGTTTTGAGTTTTGACACAGTTCCTTCATCCCTACGCGAATGATTAAAAAATAAAAAGTTTTCGTAGAGATTTTAAAATATTTTTATTGAAAATATACATTTAAAATTTACGTTAATGAACCATTAAAACTTTAAATAATTTTTTGATACCATTTTTGTTAATGAAATGTTTCTAGTTTTAGTACAGTAATTAACTCAAAGGCAGGAATGGAACTACATTATTACCTCATTTTAATTAAAATATGAGGAAAAAATAACCAACCAAAAAAGTATTAGAATATAAAAGATAAATATTATCTACAACCTTCCGAATCTCGTAATACAGAAATATACACAGCAGGTCTAATACAAATACAGAAATATACACAGCAAGCCTAATACAAATTTTCTCACGTGCACTTATAATATTGTCTGCAAACTTATAGACAGGATGCCCGATAGTCAAATAACTATCGATGTATCTATAATCAATATTTTTTAAAAAAAATATATTGAAATTAATTTGATATTTAATCGAGCAGAATAACTATTGATGATCATGCAGAAAAATTATCGAATATATATTAGAACATTAGAATATAAGAAATGAAAAGACAGTAAGAAGCCACATGGGTCTATCGAGACTCTTCCAGATAAGCCAATAGAACCAAACAACATATTCATGCAAATCCACAAAGCACCTAGGGCTTGTCAATAACCCATAGTAAGCCCACTCACCAAACATGCTCATGCAAATCCACAAAGCACCCTAGGGCTTGTCAATAACTTACATAGTATACACAAAGTCTACAACTAGAAGAAAAAAACTATGAATGAAGTAAATGCTAACCACACTACAAGCTTTAATAACTTTATAGTAATATGCAGTTTAACCTTAATAACTACAGTAACTAAAAACCCGTCAATTGACTTAAACAAAATATACTGTGATACCCAAAAAATCCATATACCTAACCAATCTTTTCTTAAATGTTGCAATCGAGTCGCACTCGACAACATCCTGTGGCAAACCATTCCAAAATTTAACAACCCTATTATTGAATGAATGTTTTCTTATATCAAG